>MU223813.1:940511-958961 GCA_018584345.1 Thuja plicata | reverse complement strand
AATATAGAAGCTCTTTTCTGTCAACATGAATATCTCATCTCTGGCTTTTTGGCTGCCATAGCTTCTTCTCTTTTCTGTCTGTATCTTGCTTCTCTGTGACAGTCTTGCATGCAGGTGTTCTTGGGAGGATTTGTCTTTATCAAATCTAACATGTACCAGTAGTTGCTCATTTTTTTTTCTCTTTTTAATTTTTTTTTGATTCATGATTAACCCATTTGAAATGACCACTTTTTGACCCTTTTGCACATAATGTCTCCTACAACGTGCATCATTAATACCGAGAAGCTAAAACCTTAGCTTTATGCAGTTAAGTCGTATACAAAGACAAAAGAAAATAGTCAAAATTTGATATATTGTTTAGGAGATATAACCATGCAAATTTAGCTATAGCCACTACTGGTGCCTTTCCTCTAAATTCATGTACATTAGATATTAATGACATTAATATTTATTTACATTTTGCCAAACAATTTTAAATATTTATTTGACGATTTGACATAATGATTTTGGGGCTTCTTATATTTGACTGGCTACATATTTTTCATAAAACCTTAGCAGTAAGTAAACAACACATTTCTAACATACATCTATATTGTTCGATATATATGCAATTTTTTTTCATTTGTTTCCACATCCATATCTTTGCTTTGTATATATATGCAACTATTTGGTAGAGAAGAATGTACGATATCTACAAAAGAGCAAAAAGTAAAGTAGCCTAATTTTCCTAAATCCAAGTCTATTAAATTAAAGCACACTCAATATAACTGAAATTGATATTCATTTTCCTTGTGCCATAAAATTTTAAATACATCTATCTGGCAATTCGACAGAATAATTTTGGGTCTTCTTATATTTGACTATTATATATATATATATATATATATATATATATATATATATATATATATATATTGTATAGTCAGAAAATGGAAGCACTTCCATTGTAGAATTGTTTAGCCTTCCGAGTAATTGGTTTGGGGTCATGACAAGCACCTTGAATGGGTTCCTAATCTTGACATGGCTCCCCCCGTGTCCTGTCCTTCTTTCCACTCCTTTTTAGCCTGATTTCTGCATTCTGGACTGCAGACTGGTGATTCTGGGCTTCAAGGTCAGGGTCAACCTTTTAGGTCTAGGTTGACCTTGACCCTGACCTAGGTCAAGGTCAACCTTGACCCTGACCTAGGTCAAGGTTGACCTCGACCTTGACCCAGGTTTCAGATCCCGGGGTCTCATAGTTTCCGGATGTCGGTCTTTGCAAAAAGTGTTTTCCCGCTTCCAGGTCGACTGTTTCGGGTTCCAAAGTGTCAATTCCTAAATTATATTTAATATAGGTCCTCTCCTAGGGGTAACGGCTTTAATTAAAATTTAATCATCCTATGTCTGCCTCCTTAGAAGATTGTGCCCTAGTTTCATATAAAAGGGAGCCTTCTCCTCTCATTTTCTCTAAGAACAACAACGATAACCATCATCAAGCGAACTAAGTCTTCTAATCAAGCATCAAGAATTCCTAATTGTGATCAAGCATTATCAAGTGAAGTTCAAGCAAGGAGAAAGATTTTAAGCAAGCATTCATCCATTCTCAAGCATCCATTTTCATTAAGGAGATCCATTGGAGGCCATTGAAGGATTCAAGCTACATAGTGCCCTTTTGGTGATCTCTCCTTCTTCCAAGCCTATTCCAAATTCAAGAACCCATTCAAGACTTGGTGTTGGAGATCTACAAGAAAGAGATTGAAGACATCCTACAATTCTATATTCCACATTTTGAAGCATACTTGTGGATCCACAGATTTGAATCCACCACAAGGACTTTTACAAGCAAGGTGAATTTGTGCATTTACTTTGTTTATCTTTATACAATTTCAATTGCATATATTTGAGGTTAATTCCAAAATTGGGGTTTTACCAAGGCAAACCCCTCCCCCCAACAAACAATCCTCTTTTTCTTGCAGGTACAGGTTCAGGACTGCAAATTTGGACACAGATTTGGATACCTTTTTCGGCTTTCTTTTGGACAGCGTGAATAGATTCTCTGTCAGACCTATGTAGGTCAGGGTCAACATTATTGGGTCAAGGTTGAAATTTGTGGGTCAAGGTCAACCTTTTTCATAAGACGACATCGGATCGGGAAAAAATTTATGGGTTTTGTTCGTCTCTGCGTTCCGGTTCGGGATCATCGGTCAGCTTTTCCAGAAACAGTCTATAGACCTCAAAAAAAAACATACTTTGATCTACAATTTTGTAAGGTTGGTTCTTCTTCCTATCCTTTTCAATTACTGTAATTAAACATATTCATTTAATCAATTAACAAAATTTAAGATCCCCTTCTTTGTTCTCTTTCTGAATTGTTGATTCACTTGTGCATTAGCCCTTCCTTTGGGTTGATCAACTTGGATCTTCCATTTGTGCATTTGAGGATAGAAAAGGAGCATCTTATCTTCTCTCTAATCATAATTACAATACATAATCAATACAATTCAATTAAGTGTAAAGTAGGGTTAAGGAAATCAACACAAATAACAATTAATAAATCAACCCCCTTACCTTATTACCTTATATTATCCCTTACCCCTTTTCCCACCTTTATATATATATATATATATATATATATATATATATATATATATATATAATGGTGAGCAATTCTAGGAAGAAGATCACTCACCGACTTATAAAATACATTGAGGGAAAGAGGTTTTCCCAACAACTCACCCTCAAACAAATCAGATTAGCACAATCCAAAATTGATGGAGGGGTGCTAATGCAAAATCTAAGAGAGAGAGTGGAGAATTGAGATTTCTTTCCCTTAACGAAGTAGTAATAATGATGAAATGATATGTAAAATTGACAATATTAATAAAGGAAATGGTAAATGACTGACATATAATATCTGATTTGATGCATAAAAGTAAGTACAAGGAAATAAATAGAAAGAAGGGACTCACCTTGAAGAAAGAAGAGTAAAATAGACCTTCCGATTTGGTTTTGAATGCCAGAGAGCTGTGAAAATATGGTAAAAATATAGATCTAGGATTCTGATGCCTATATCTACTTTCTATGAAAATATCAGACCCCGAGGACAAGGTCGACCGGGAAAATGTTTTAGAATTTTTGACCTAGTCCTTTCAACTCCAAATTTGATGGAATTTGCAAGGTACCTGTGACTGCGACTGATATTCCCAAATCTAGATCAGAAACTTCTTTACTTGTTCCTACACATAGAGAAAAATGGGAAAAGGTTGTGGAAAGGGGTTTGCCTTGGTCAAACCCCTGTATAGGAATCAACCTTGAAATGAAATAGAGATTGCATAAAGGAAAGTAAATGTAAAAAAGATAAATGTCTATATTCACCTTGTATGTAAAACCCACATGAATGGATATTGAGATCCATCAAAACCATGAAGATTCTTTTATGTGTATTCTTGAAATGTAGAATCAAGGATACCTTCACAAATGCATGGATCTACACTTTCCAATCCTAGATCTTGAATGCATGTATGCTTGATAACCTCAACGGAGAGTGAGAAAGAAGAAGAATGAATGAATGTATCTTCTTGATTTCTTCTAAATTCCTCTACATGGCCATCATGAGAGAGAAAATGGCATCAATTAGAGAATATTTCCTTTTATTGAATGGATCTTGAAGAAATGGAGACTTGGAGATCTTGAATTTGATGCTTGCATTCAAATCTTGAATCCAAATCCTCAAAAGGATTGATTGCACTTGCACTTGAAAATCACCAATAAATTGCATGTAATATATATATGATTATATGGTTCTCAAAATGAGAGGCTTTGATGTCCTTTTATACTCATTTCAAGATTCAACATTGTATAAGACGACCCCAATTAAATGTCTAGGAGAAACAACCCTGCATCGGGCCCAGAGCTCACTTAAGCACAATGCTCTAGGACAAGGCCTACTTGGATGGCCTTGTCCAGGCATTGCTTTTCTCAAAGCTTTCTCGGGTCTAGGGGAGTGTGATAAGTTACAGAGGAAGACAATGAAAGATGAAAAAATCAAGAATAAAAACACTTGGATCTTGAAATCACCAAAATAGGGTCTAATAGGTCCTAAAAGACATCGAATTATGGGTGTTAAATTTTTAGGATGGTCATTTAGCCCCTACTTTAGTAGGAGTATGAGACAAACACATGCTCATAGTAAAGTAGATCAAATTAAAAAGATGATCTCATCAAGGTCAAGGAGACCAAGAAACATCAAGCCCCCAAGTGACTTAAGTCCTCATAAAATCCAAAACCAAGATAAGAGACACACTTCTCAAAAGAGAGAGGGAGGGTGTGTTTTATAGCCCAATAAGAGTTTTTCTTATTGTGAACCAAACAAAATAAATCATTACAAAAAGATGGAATTGAAGAGCCTAGAAAAGTGTGCTATGCTATTCAACCCATCAACAAGGATCAGGCCTTAAGAAAAACATTGAATCCATTAAGGGATCTAGTAATAGAACGATCAAGCCTAAGGAAATAATTGTACATCCTTAGGGATTAGAGAAAAGAGACCATGCCTACGGAAATAATTGTATTGTTAGGGATCAAAGAAAAAAATCAGGCCCAAGGAAAGAATTGTATCCTTAGGGTCAAATAAGGAGGATAAACACAAGGAAAACATTGTCTCCTTAGTCATCCACAAAAGAGATAGTGTGTGTGTGCAAAATGTGAAACATAGAGAAAAGTGTATAACCCCATGTTAAAGTGATTGAAAATATGTTAATGGGAGCAATAGCTTTAACATAACGTACGTATACATAAGAAATAGTTCCACTGTGAAATGGCCCCAAGAAAGGAAAAATCAAGGGAAATGAGCACATGAAAAAAAAAGAGCATGAAAGGGATCTACCAACTTTGGGGTAAGTAGGTCATATGATAACTCATGTATATCAGAAATATATAAAACTAAAATTTCACCATCTCCCAAAGGTAGTAGAACTACAAGCACAATGGAAGAAAATAACATAAGAGTTACAAAGAAGAGTCTTTTTGGGCCGACATCACAGAGACCAAAAAGAATAGGTAGATACCTTTTAGCATCATCCCAATAAGACAACACAACTAGACACATTTATAAACAATAGAATAGGTATGACATACCATGTAAATACATATAGAAGAAGAGATATACAAATGGAAGAATGTTTACGATATTGTGATTCCTTTACCAACTTATGCTAAAGGAGTAACAATGATTTTTTAAATAAATCTAAACAAAAAATATAACATACAACACATCACGGGAGAAGCACATTACAAAAGAATGAAAAAACATAGAATCTACTACAAAAGAGGAGCTAGTCAAGTGTATTTCCTGTTCCCCATATCGGTCTATAATTTTTATGGAAGGGGGACAAATTGCAAGTGGAGAAACATCAAGCATGACATATGAAACAATAACTAGTTCCAAACAAGCACCATGTTGTAAAGATAGGTCACTTTGTTTTTTCATTAGAAGTGATAAATAGTTGTTGTGAAAGCATAGATGGTAAGTCATGATCCATATCAATAGTCCCATACATGTCATCAAAATAACTAGCACGAATACCATTATTAGAATAAAAAACATCATGATCAAGAGTATCTTTTTCATCTGAATTAATTATAATAGAATCTAAGATACAAATAAAATTATCATGTTTGTTCAGTTTGATCTTGTTTAAATTCACTTCCTCCGTTAGCTCAAGCATGGGTTGTTCAAAGAGATGTGAATAATTAGTAGGTGTATGAGGTGAAGCAATATTTTGAGAAACACATTGACGGGGTCTAGAAAAATGCTAATGAAAAAGGTTATGAGCATGGTAATTTTTTTTGGTTTTGCTAGAGATTTTGTTTGGGTCAGGATCAATCAACATTAGATCCTTTTCTTCTTTAGGAGGAAGAATCGAAGGAACCACACTAAGTTGAGAGATGATTGGAGGAGATGGTTTATAAGAAACAAGATGGAAAAGAGGCATATATAGGAGGTGTAGGTGGTGTAGGAAGAAATCCACGTCTAGGGTAAAGAGATGGAACATCCTTATATTTGCTTAGTTCACAAATATTTTGGACCTTGTAGGATTGGTATGATCAAAAGAGATTGTCAAGACGAGTTTGGGTTGGTTGAGGCATAGAAGGCCAAAAGAAATCAAGGTCAACTGAGTCTCGAGGCACTGCAGGCTGATAAATACTATGGTTAATAGTCATGATTTATCCATTAGGAGACAATTTAAGACATTTATGAATATGAGAAGGCAGAGATTTCATGGAGGTAAGCCAAGGAAGACCAATTTTGACTTGAAATTGCTCAGAAATTGGGATGACATTGAAGGTAACATCTACATTTTTTCCACCAACTTCAACATGAAATGAAATGGAACCATGGGAAGGATAAAGAAAACCATTGCAAGTTTGGATCATAACATCAAATCTATCATAGAAATCACATTTCAATCGTCTACTATAAATATGTTCTTTATTTATCACATTAACCATGCAAGTGGGATCAATAAGGACACCATAGGAAGGAAGGTTAGCAACCCTTACGACAATGTAGAGGGGACCATCAAGTGCTTTAATTATCCCAGTAGGAACAAAGGTAATTCAAGGATCAGATGGAGGTTCAGGTTTGAATTTCTTAACTTGGTTGACAACATGATTAGTTTCATTAATGTTGGTGTCATAGTCAATGCATTGATAAGAAGAAGGTTGGGTAAGATCAATGGTATTATTTGAATGAGATGGAAAAGGATTGGTGTATATTTGAAAATTTTGGTTGGGGATGTGCTACAATTTTTTTTCCATGACCATTGTCAGCTTCAAAAGATATAGCTTTAGAATCATTAAGATATTGGATAACATTTTTCAAACAATAACAATTTTCAGTATCATGACCGGGTTGACGATTGTATTGGAAGAAAGCTTTGGCATCGAAGGATTTGGGAAAAGGTTTGGATGTGTTAATTGGTTTGATAAGAGAAAGTGTTAACACATTAGCATTAATTAACTTCAAGATCACATTATGCAAAGCTTCATAAAGATTAGTGTAATTACAAGAAGGTTTAAAAATAGATGACAAAGGAGCCACACCTTTGGATGTTGCTGCCACTTGTTCATCAATAGTGTTGGATGAGTTGTTGATTTTGTTGAAGTTTTTCAGTTTTTGAAATTTGTTGTAATTTTTGGATGCGAAATCACTCTTATCAATGGGAATAAGAGCCATTGGAGTGGTGCTCTCAATTTTACTCACTCAAAGTTGATAATGATGAAGCACTACACATAATTGCAAAAATAAAGATAATTTAGAAAGAACTATCTTATCTCTATTGTCTTTTTGTAAATTAGCAATAAAAATGCATTGTACATCAATATCAAGCACATGATAAGGAATCTGAGCATGCAAATATTTAAATTTACCAATGACCTCACTACCTTTTTCTTTAACACCTTGTTTACAATGCATTAAATCAGTCAAAGAAACTTGAGGACCAATGTTGTTTTGAAATTTTTGACTAAAATCATTAACAAACTTATGAAAGGAATCAATGGAATAAGGAGGAAGAGAAAAATACCATTGCAAGGCCTTGTCTTGAAAGGTTCTAGTAAAAAACTTTGCCAGGAACCCATTGTCATGAGATAAATCACTACACAAGGTTTGAAAAGTTTTTAGATGAGTTAAAAGATCACCCTTACCATTATAAGTCTTAAGGTGAGGAATCTCCATATGGCACTGTGAAAGATTTGGGAAGACCCATTGAATTTGGAGTGGTGCTATAAGATAACCTATGAATCATATCCTTCTCCTTAAAGCCCCTTGCAAACCCAAACACTGTTCAAGGCTTCTTGAGTTTCCTTTGGACTACAATTAGAGCTATTTTGAGGACTCATTAAACTTAAAAGCCCGTGGTTAGTACCAGCAAAGTTTAACAGTCTCCAGTATATAGAATCCAGAGGAAAATGTTGATCTCCATTTTGAAGTAGTCTATGGCTTGAACCTCACATTCCTTATCCATCTCGGCCTGATTGTCTATTTCCAGGAAGAGAAATGATGTTTTCACCTGGAAGTGATTTGCCTCCCACTTTCCTGCTTCGATGCTACCTTTCCCAATACTCCATCGTGGATCCATATCTAGAACCAAGGGCTCCCGAGTTGAGCTCATATGCTCAAATGTCTTTCCTTGTTGATAGTTTTGATCATCAATAAGTGGTCATAAGAAACCTGCTGGATCCAAGTGCCAAATTTGGAAATAATCTTGATGGATTGAGGAAGTTCTTTTTCTAAATTCATTAGTAGGCACAGTTTGGGGTTCACATACTGCTTCTAGTATAAGAATGTTTCAGATATATTCCTAGTTTATTGGAAAAGATTTGAAGAGTTTCTGCTACTCTATACTCAATGGGTAGATTCTTAAGAGATACCCACATAGAAATGAATTTGATTGAATGATTCAAGCTGTTAAAGTTCAGGGACCATTGTTGCATGTGCAGGCCAAGGTTGTTGTGAAACCATCCTTTGAATTTAAAGGTTATATCCCTGCTGATTTTGTCTTTAAATATGACTAAGAAAAACCCTTGCTAGACATCTATACGTTCTATTTGAGATATATTTTGCCAGTTTTGAAAAGCCTAGTTATTAAAATCTAAATATGACATATTGTTTTCCTAGAACTTACAGATTAATGCATGTTGAAGAAGTAGACGTCTTCTCTCGTCTAATGTCTCTTTTGAGAAATTGATTAACACTTCTGAAGAGGGAGGGGCAGATTTATTGAGTTGAGTCTGGCCCGACGCTCCAACTTGAGCTTCCTCATTATTTGAGTTGTTGGGGTTGTTCCTAGCTAGTCGATGTCTTGACGAGTCAAGATGACCCCCTGGTATCTCTGTCTTGGCTCTGGGTTAGTCGTTTGCGGATTCCATTTGAAGGGAACCCTCTTGTTCCTCCTATGACCCAAGGTGTCACTCCGACTTGCATTTTTAAATCTTGGATTCTTCTTGTAGTTCAGGATGTCTGTTCGTATTTTGTGTATGCCCCAATGCAGTCCTGACCATCTTTTTTTTTTGGAAGTGGAGGGTTAAACAACCTTCCATCCCGTGTAGTCAGAAAGATGGAGATGAGGTTAGGGTTGGTGGGTACATTCGACAGTCTCCTCTGCCCCTAGGAATGTTCTCTCCCCATGGGTTGGAATGCTTGTTTTTTGTGGTTCTAAGTGTGGTGTATGGGGGAAGGGACCTCTACCCCATTCGTTGACATCCCTGTGCTAGTACGCCTGTCTCTGGCGCATGGTGTTTAACCTCCTTTGGTCCCAAGTGGCTCCATATCCTGCTCGTCCCGGCCCCCAGTCCAGTCCACCATGATCCCAATCTATTCTCCGCCATTTCTCATGGTTCAGCCCTGCCGTTCAGGTTCCCGCTCGGTCTCTCGCCATTTCAAACCTACAACATATATTATTAAAGGTTTAAGTCAATGAAATTGAAAAAAATAGAGAGGTCACCATTAAACTTCTGTAATTCATTTAACAGATTCAATAATTAAAAACTAAACAGAAGAATCTGCTCTATTGTAAACTTAAGATATTAAAAATCTATTCTATTCAATTATCCAAAGTATAATTAAAGTTCAAACCAAAGGATATATATAGAGGTATGGTTTGATGATGCGTACAACAAACTATGAACTCTCATTCTATTATCTCTCAAACAAATTCTGTAAGTTACGTGATTGTTGTAATAAGCACTCAACAAATACATTCATGCCAAACAGATTTTCCAAAATTAGATTTCTCTTCTCCAACAAGGATAAAAAACTCTTTTATGCTGAATTCCGCTCCTGCCTTTTACCTTGTCGGTGCCATCGGCAAACTAATGCATGAGATTTCTAACATAAATTACCATGAAAAGGACCCGCCAGCTCACAAATTTCTTGATTTTTCTTTTGGGTAGTGATATTTTTTGAGTTTTTCAGGGATAGAATAAAGTTTGTTATGCCCACGTAAGATTCATGAGTGACCGCATTAATTCCAGTGCCAACTCATGGCCTTCTAAATCTATAAAAGGAGAATAGTAGATGGATTGAATCATCCATTGCAATTTTTGGTATTTGGAAAGGAAAGATGAGTAAGGTCGTGTCAATTCTGATGTGTGCTGTTGTGGTGATGAGTATGTATAATGTGCAGGTGATGAGTATGCATAAGATGCAGGTGGGACGTGCATTAGGACATTGTGACAATATGTATGAAGCTCTGAGTAGGGTGGTCCACTGTATTTCGAATGGAGGTATGAAGATGAGACCCAAAGGCCGTTGTTGCATGGAAATCAGGACATTGCGCTTACCCTGCTTTTGCGACCTTTTCTTCTCTTCACGATCTACTCACCTTATTGATCACTATATTAATCACTGTCATATGCGTCTTCCTCGTTCCTTCAAATGTCAATTCTCTCCATAAGCGTTTGTTTGGAAACTGCTTTGAAGAATATTTCTAATAATCTACCTTTGCCAACGTACCTTCTAGTCAATTATTATTCTCCAATATTGGAGATTTATAACTATTTTAATGATGTATTGCTCCTTTTCTATTTAATAATAATTAATTTGAATTTGGAGACTTTATTGGGTTGTGTAGCTATGTTAAACACTCATATGTCTGAAATATAATTCATTAATTTTATAATTTGTGGTATGTTATTTGTATGTAGGACTTTTGATCTCAAGAATTGAGAAATTGTATAGTAATTATTGATTCTATAGAAATTTTCAAGAGTATGAATAGCTATAGATACTAATATATTTTTATATTACATATTATATAATTTATATATTCTTATGTGATATTTAATGTTTTATCAGATTTACAAGATGCTAGATGAATTTTTTTGAGGTCAATTAGATGATGACAAGGAACGACAAAAGGGATAACTATATTAAAAATATGATTTTTAAAAATTCAAATTTTAAATATAGAGAATTTTCAATTGTATGTATAGTAACAATAATGAAGAACTCATCCTATTAAAATATGCATTACAGAATTGTCAAAACCTAATATTAAAGTCCACATGAGAGTAACAAAAAAAATTCGTTGCTTCCTTAATTAATTGTCTATGTGCATATGATATAAAAAATTATATGCACATAGACAATTGAAAATTATTTTTGTTCCCATTGAAAGAGACATGGGATGGGTCAACTTGTAATGGAATTATCAGCCCCTAGTAGAACCTTATTACTAGGAATAAATCTAATATTATGAGAAGGCACCTTTAGATATATTTTCTTAGTTTTGAAGGTTCCTTCTTTCCCTCAATTTGGGATTAAGAAATAAAAGACCCTATGTTCCATTGTTGTCAATCCATTCTTATCACATTGAACTTCCCTACCAACTTCAAACATACATTGGTTACATAGGGAGGGCCTTATGGCTAATTGTTGAGGAAATGTTATAGGAATCAATATTTAATTCTCATTATAGAAGTGTGTCAATCTCTAGTAGAAGATCCAAAGCATTAGAGTAATCTTCTCTCAAAAATTTCCTTCTTTTTTTTCTTTTCTAATTATACTTGTTGCTTGTATGTCTATTTCTGGGAAGAGAAGGGGTGTCTTCAATTAATTTCCTATAACCTCCTTCGCATAGACCTATGAATTATTTCGTAAGTTGAGACAAAAGGGGTCCCTATCTATATCTATATTCCCACTATCCAGGCTGTTGTGCCCAAATGAATCTCCCAAATGAGATTCAAATTCTAAATGTACGTGGTCGTATGTGACCCTTTAAACTCAGATCCAAAATTTAGAAATTATTTTAATTGATCTTGGTAATTACTTATCTATATTCATTAGGAAATAGAGTTTGGGAATTTAATTCCACTCAGAGAGGGTATTATTTAGGGTATGTCTACCTCCCTCTACTCTATGGGGAGATTTTTAAGAGATACCCACATTACTATAAATTTTATTGAGTTCTATGAAAATTAGGATTCTATTGTTGCATATGAAACCTATGTTTTTATGGAACCAACCTTTGGAAGGTTTTATCTCTAATTTTTTTGGTTTTTAAAGTAACTATGAAAAACCTTAGAGATGCATCTATGAATTCTATATGAGATATATCATTCTAGTTTTTCAGAGCACATTTATTGAAATCTAAAATGGCATATTGGTTTCCTAGAACTTAAAAATTATGGATTTTTGTTAAAGTAGAGGAATTCTCCCATCTAATATATCATCTCAAAGAGTGATGGATAGATCTAGGTTAGTTGGATTCTAGTTTTTCACTTCTGGATTCAACAAGTTGACCGATTCCTTTCAATTTTCTGCACTGTTGAAAATGCCCATAAGAGTATGGGTCTCTTTAGAGATAGGATTTTCCTCAAGAGCCACCTAATTTTGCACTATTTTTTGTCTCTTTTCTACCATTTGAATGTAGCTCCTGAGTCTGTGTTGCAATCCAAGAAATCTCCCTAGTTGGATTTTTTTAAATACAGGTTGTTATTCCTTCATATAATGCTTAGCCTTTATTTGTGTACATCCTAATGTATCCTTGTTCACACTTTATTTAGTATAGTAGGATTGAAAGGCCTACCCATCTTTGTAGTCAAAAGAATAAGAATGAAGCTAGGGTTTTTGCCCATATTTAGCTAAAATCTGAATCCTTTCTTCACTCTAGATAACAAATGACTCCTCCCCATTGTTTTTAATTTAAATGTTTTCATTTGAGTTCTCTGATGGGGTGGATACAAAAGACACTTGTCATAACCAATCCCCCAAGGCCACCTACATCATTTTTATTATCATTAAGTTAATCCATCCATGCCTATTAAAAGGTTGTTGGGGCTACTTCTGAACTGGTCCTAGCCTCTACGCTCTAAGTTGTGCCTTCTATAGTAAGACAAATTCAGATCTCTCCCACATACAATAAACCATCCAATCACCTTGATAAAGAAATCTTCCAACAATGATCTTGATGAAATTCTGAACTTCATCTTTCCCTATGGTCGAGTGCCATTAGTAAAACATTTGCACACATGTAAACTAGGTTATTCTTAGACTCTTAGAAATTTAAATGAAAACCAAGTTCAAAAAAATTATTTTGATTCCTAAAATCCAATGCCAAATGGGAGAAATATTTGAATGTCAATATTGTAATTGCATCTCCAAGTGTCTCATATTTCCACTCATACTCCAATAAAGATGCACTAGTACATTTGACCCTAATTTTTGACCAACATTTTTGACCAAGCATTAAAACGGGTTTTCTTGGTCGGATAGTAGAAGAAAAACTTTGATTTTTTTTAAATTCATTCTTGTGTTGGTTGGAATTACCACCACCATGACATGTGGTCATAATTGCGACAAAAATGAGAATAACTTAAAAAAGGGTTTTATTTCATTTATTATGCAACACACTGGCATACGAGGGGATAAGCCACATGAATATTCTTGTTGCATTGGTTAACCCAAAGGGTATGACTAACCAATCATACAAGCCCTCCTTTGTCTTGAAGTTTGTTTTCCATTCATCTCCTTCTCTAATATGAATTTGGTGATATCCACTTTTTAGATTTATCATTGTGAAGTACTTAGCTCCACTCAAAGGATCCATAATATTATCCATCCTTAGCAAGGGAAACCTATACTTGATATCTTGAGAATTTATACACATTCTCCATTCTCCATTTTTCTTTGGTTTTAGTACTTCTTGTACAACACATGAACTCAAACTCTCTCGAATCAACCCTTTTTTCCACAAATATTGCACTTGTCTGTTAAACTCTTCACTCTCTTCTAGAGTCATTCTATGGGGTTCCTTATTTGAAACCTAGCTTGAGGAATCAAGTCCATTTAATGACTAATATTTCTTATTAGTTACAATCCATTGGGCACATTATCAAATACAATATCCTGAAACTCACCCAACAAATTTGGAACTTCTATAGGTACATATTCTACTTCCTTTTTATTAAATTTTGGAATGAAATAAAAGCACATATGCTCATTATTCATGACTTCTAGAAAATTCCTTCCATCAATTAAACATATGCTTGCATTACTGTATTTATTGGGTTTCCTTCAATAACTTCAGCTTGTGTCGAACTCCATCCTTTGTCAAAGAATGGGTATTTTCTTAACCAACATGTAATGCATGATGATCATGTTTTTCCATGGTCTCCCTAACGACAAATGGAAAAAAATCATAGCCATAATTTCATATAATACCTCATCATGATAATTTCTATTTTTGAACTTTACTAGACATTGTTCATTTACCAAAGCCTTGTGATCCTTTTTTGACCAGGCAATCTAGTAGGGATCCATTTGCTTCCTTATCTCTAACTTTAATTTATTAAACATTTACTTTGAAAAAAGGTTATCATTACTACTACCATTAATAATGAAATTGTATAACTTACCATGACACTCATATCATATGCAAAATAAATTCTTCATTTTTTAAGGTTCATTCTCGTCATTTAGCAAGGCTCTTCTGGTAACAAGGACCTATCCTCTTTCAAAATGTTCAGAATATGATGACTCAAAATCTTCATCTACATGTTCAAGTTGTGCATTTCCATCTAGTCTTCTAGTTGTCCTCCCTTTATGTTGGGGGCACTCATAAGGTCCATATCCTTCTTCTCCACAATGGAAACATGTTCCATGGAAACCTCCTCTTCCCGATACTCATCCTCTTCCTCTTTGATCTCTATTATTTTGATCTCGCAGATGATATGTATTATTTACCATCTTATTTTTACTTCTACTAGATTCACCATTCTTTTGATCTTTATTTTTGCCTCCATAAGACCTTCCACTAGGATTTTCACCATGACCTGTTCCATTTTGCTTTCTCTCCAATATCTTATTCAGTTTTTCTTCTACCTTCAAAGAAAATTGATATGAATCTTCAATGGTAGACATTATTACCATTATAAAATCTTCTTGAATGCTTGGCCTCAATCCATTTATGCAATAGGATAAATTATGCTTGTTGGGTTCAGAATGACCCATTCTGATAAAAACTCAATAGAACTCTTTTGTATACTATTGGAAAAATTTCCCTTCTTACTTCAACCCTTGCATTTTATTTCAAAAATAAAGCTCTTACTTAGCATGAATGAATTTTCTCTTCAAATTTTCCACCATCCGATCCCATCATGTTATCTTATCCTCCCCTCTTCTATTTCTCT
This sequence comes from Thuja plicata, assembly GCA_018584345.1. Classification (NCBI taxonomy): domain Eukaryota; kingdom Viridiplantae; phylum Streptophyta; class Pinopsida; order Cupressales; family Cupressaceae; genus Thuja; species Thuja plicata. The sequence continues at coordinate 943,790 of MU223813.1, read as the reverse complement.
CTAATTGGACTTATTTGTGCCAAATTTTAGCATGACTTGGCCTTCATGAATCTGACCCTCTCAAAATATTCTATTTCCTCATACTTAAAGTACTCTTCCATATCATTGATCCAATAAATTAAATCTTCTAGATAAATATTTGCCAAAAATGTGGAAACTTTAATTTTTTGGTCTCTTTCTAATCTTGGAAATGACCCTAAAAAACCCATCTCCATCAAGATCTCTAGTCATTTATTTCTCTTCCTCAAACTTTCTTTCCTCTTTAGGTTCATCCTCACTTTCATCTTTTTACCTAACATGAGCTCCTCTACTCAAATCCTCTTACAAATCTTGTACTTATCTCTGGAGGGATCTAAAATACTATTCTATCACATACCAATTGTTCCACCATAGTTACTTTGTTGATTAATTTTCCTTACATATTTCTTATACCCAAACATATAGTCCCGGTGCAAACTACCTCACATCTGGTGATGTGTTTATATACTTAGGAACTTATTCTTTGATACCACTTGATGATGGGTACTCCCCTTACTAAGTCAAACACACACACCACAATATGGAAATAAACAAAAAAGTTGCAAGAATAGAATAATTGCAAGAAAAAAAACACTTGATTTTTATTACTGACAAAGAGCTGGCTAACCTAAAAGAAGCTGCAGGTAGAATGACTAAGCTGGAGATACGGGCTGCTAAGATTCTCAGAGACATTACTTGATTTGCACCCCTGGTTTTATGTTCCTGGTCTTTTTGGGTTGTTGTCCCTAGATTTTTGTATTTATTGGGACTATTTTTTTTGGACTGCCTATTTCATTTTGGTTGTTACTTAACGATTATATGCTCTAGGTTTTTTTATTTAACTCTGTAGGGTTTTAGGAACCCATCAAAACCTGTTTTCCTTAATCAAAAACACTTGATTTTTATTATCTTTAAGAAAGTAACATTACAACATTAAAAAAAAAAATGATATATCCACATGGGACTTCTTATTACAATAATCCACAAGATAGGGAGACAAACTACACTTCTGTAACTTAGTGCAAAACCTTACTGTTGACGCGAATTTGTGACGGCCTCACCAACAGGGGAGATGAGTTGTCACTGAATACTGAAGTATCAACCAAACTTGCCTGTAGAGGCTTATCAAAGAGCAAAATCTCCTGTCCTCCAAGCTCTTGGTTGTTAGGTCATGATAGTGCGGTCTTAGCTTAGTTGGAAAAGTGACTGTTTGTTTTGAGGGGATAGCTGGTTTTGACTCGTTGTCCTCTAAAATTTCAAGAATGATGAGTTTCCTGCAAGAATAATTTATATCCAACAAAGAAAATAGCAAAAGATAGGAAAGGCTTAGTATAGATATCTAACTATATCCATGACACATGTTCCCATAGCATAAAAAAAGTTCCTGTTGAAAATAAACAACATATACTAAACATACATATAACCTTTAATCACATGTATACCAGTAGAAAGGGAAAGTATTTCATTGAATCATTACAGAAGTGGAACAAAGGACATAAGAAAGCATACAACATGAGAAATGTTTCACCAACTCTGGGATCAGAAACAACACAATGTGTAGCGGTGAATGGTGTTTCTCATTCTTTCATTAACTTCATATCCAACATCACTGGTAGTTACACTAATGGCTCCAAGGGAGCATTAATCTACCTTGAAATTTAAAAGACAAGATTGCTAAAAAAAAATTTGAAAGCTTGTATTGCTAGTGGATAGCTAAATCATCAATTTTCTGACCCTTGGAATGGCATTGAACTTCAAATTTATAGAAAACTCTAACTACCTAAGGGACTATCCCTACGTTAGATACTTCCATTATATTACAATATTTACAGATGATACTACCTACACTATCAGAATTTCCCTAATATATAATACAATCATTTGAGAAGAAAAGATAGGAAAGAAAGAAAGAAGCTCTAGGAAAACTACCATTGGAAAAAGCATGCTTGTACTTGTAGATGTGATGGAGCTTCCCAAATTGACCTAGGCCATTCACCCTCATTAATGGTCTTCTAAACTTTGATGATCAGAGGGGCCCCCGTACACCAAATATTAAATGTTAGAATGACATCTTGAGACCCAGGAGGCATCTGTAGTGAGCCTTTGGACTAATAGTGTCTAGTCACACCAAGAGGGACAGTCACAAACCTGATATCATGTCGTAGATAGTGATCAGTCAGCTGGGGAGAGCTATCAACACTTATCACTATAGAGAATACAAAATTGGGAACCTGGGATCCGGGATCCAGGAGCTTACGCTTAATAAATAAAGAATAAGAATGAACTTTACTTCCTGTGAAGGATCCCTAGAGTCTGGGAAATATCATTGTCCTTTGAATTTTTCTATGCCTCTAGAATCTAGAGTACACCATTTTCTTCTACATCATTCAAGTAGTCTCGACGGTTGATGGATATTTCAAGGTGGACGTCAGCATCCCCAACCTTATCTTTTAATTCTACAGCTATCTTGGCTGCATAATGGGACTTGAGCAACATCTGGGAGATATCTTCCATTGTAGTGCTATTAAAATATCCCTTAGAGAAGAATTGAATCTTGGTCACTTTATCAAACTTTCCCAGTATATAATCGACAGGAGTATAAGTCTCAGGGCTGAGAGGATCAGCCAATGAAATTTCCTAGATGAGAGCAATGTACTTTTCCAATGGAGTCCAAACCATCTGTAGTTGTTCTTTCAACACCCCTACTAGTCGCTTTCTGGTCTTGACTCTGAATATAATTCTGGAGTATTGATTCCAGAGAAACCTATATGACTCATCCCCTAGAATACCTGTATTGACTAACTTGTCTTCACCGAGATTCAAAATCTCTACTGAGGTATCCTGCCACTCTTCAGATTTCTCGATCTCTCCTTGCCATTGAAGGATGGTGGCCTCTATCTTCTTTGTAGTATCATTTTCTTGGAAAATGTCTGGGAGCAATTCTAACATAAAATTTCTTATGTCCCCAATCTACTTAGCCATCCATTCATCCACCGCTATAACTTTCTTTTTCATAACCCTCAGTGCATCAACGTCACCTTGAGGGAGTGGTGTTCTAGAAGCAAAAGGTGTAATGTCCCTCCAACCCTGTCAAGTCCTGGCTATGCTCACTAGAAATTAAGAAGAGCTATATGCAAGAATGATCCTTCTCGAGATGGTAGCTTAAACCGAACCTCTTACAACTCACCATAACTTCTTATTTTAATAGGGGAAATAATAATATTTACACAAATATGTTCCTTTATATCTTCATATGTGTCA
>MU223813.1:927209-940411 GCA_018584345.1 Thuja plicata | reverse complement strand
TTTTGATGTGAAATGGAATCAATGTAAATTGAAGTTGTAATGGAAATAGAATTTGCTCGATTAAGTAATAAAATGAAATATTTAATAATGGTAATTGAATTCATTAAGGGAACCTTAAGGAATGTACCTGTGAATGGTAACGATGTTATGTTAGAATGTTAGAAAAAAAAAATTTTGTTAATTGTAATTTTAGGTCATAGACCTGATTCCTTATGGGTTCCCTGGCGGGGACATTACAAAAGGTCTGGATACTTTGGAAGCAAGGGGGTGCACTAAATCTACTAGGAGTCCAAAAAAATTGGTGTTGGTTTCCTTCAACCCCTTTTGTCTTCAGAGATTGCTTCTCATAATGGGCTTGAATAGCCTAGCCTGCTTCATTTAGGAGGTCCAATTCCCCTACTAGGTTCTTTTACCCAGAGACACCTCTGTTACCTCCAAGTCTTCTTTTCTTGCTGGAGGGGTGGCAATAATTTCCACAAAATTACCATATGGGGCCCTTCTAGTGCTGTGAAGGGTATGAGCCCTCTTGGGATTCTCAGGAAATCAGATCTCGACCAAGATTTCAGAAAGTGATAGTGGAGCCGTGATAGAAGTTGGAACTTTTCTTTTTTAGGATTCCACTAACCACTGCGGTGGGATAACTAGCCCGATTATCATTATCCCCAAACTTGGAGTTCCTACGAGGTTCAATTGAGGTTAGGCTCTGGATGTGTTGTCCATTATGTTAATGGAGTCCTCATTTGGGTGTCCTTTATCTCACTCTGTATCACCCACCAGAATTTCATCCATAGGTGGACTGGGTGGTAGAGGAGGTTGAGGCAGCTCATTCAGATCTACTTGCTGAAATATGGTTGCAACTTTGTCAACCACTATATTTTAAGGTGTTAGAAAACTCTAATCATCAATTAGGCTCAAGGGAACTGCATTGGAGGTTATGGTTATTCCCAAAGGTTTGGTTCCCTCTTTAGCTGACACTTGCTCCATGATCAGGTTATTTTCTTTCTCTTGTGGCATTTCCTTTTCTCCTTCGGCCTCTTCAGGCCAGGAGTCATCTTATTCTTGGGCTACCACATCTTCTGGGCATATTGACTCATGTATGTGAACCTCAAATCCTGTTTCACTATTTCTTCTATGGTACTATCATCCATACCATGCAATTCTCTGAGATCACCCATCGGAAAGAAGTCATCAATGTTGATCTGTGCTATCTTTGGGGACTCTTCGGATGATCTTTTTTCTTGGAGGAGGAGGAGGAAGAAATAACCTCAACCTCAAGTACATCCTTAGGATCCAGGCCTGGATATCTATTCCATGGGGACTGATCTGCCTTTTGCTTCTTTCCTCTCATAAGTGGCACATCGGGCTCTACAACTGCTGTGGTTCCAGTGATCTTTGATTCACACGCTACACTTAATAAAATAACCAGGGAAGGAGAACCTCCTGATAGAGGATAGGAGCCTACTGGGGTAGCTCCTAGACTAAAAGTCACTCCAGCGTTTGCTCCATACATTTTCTAGGAGTGCTCCAATTTATCACCCAAATCCTCCATCAGGGGGCCCAAAATAGGGTCGGGGACCTAAGGTTGGGTGCTTATCTTTTTCTTTCCTTTGTCTTTGAATCTCTCTGCAGCCCGAGAGCTCGAGGCTTCCAGAAATTGATATTCTGTCTGTACACTCTTCAGGAAGGCCTTCTCCAAATATGAGTGGCTACACTCAATTTATTCTTTTGAGATGGTCTTGATATTCAAATATCTAGTGTATCTCAATCTACCAGAGGGGGGTCCAACTTATCTATACCTATATCTTTATACTCATGTTCCTCTTGGAACCTAGTGTCTGAAAAGGTCCATGTGAATGTATGGAGGTTGAGTTGTTCCATCATTCCTTTGGTCATCCTCATATAGTGTCATTTTCAGACATCATAATCATCTTGGTAGTTGGCCCAAAAATCTTCTATGTGTCAAGCATGGGGGTTTTCCCCCTTGGGCATCAACCTGCGTAGTCGCCTGAGAGGATTGTAATCCTTGTGACTGAAAAATATTTTGCTAAGCTAAAGATGCTTAGCTTATTTTTTTCTTCCTAGGCTGCAGTGAGGGAGCAAGAGTATTCCACACAAATGAAAAGGAAAGAGGGAGAGGTGACCTTCTTCAAGGTCATCAAGGCATGCATTTGCAAAATATGTCTGCAAAACTCTAATAAAATAATTCTGTCCCTACAATGCTTGGGAAAAAGAATGGGTTCCCCGAAGAAGTCAAACACCTGAATATAAGTGTGCTGGGAAAACTAGATGAAGTAACATCCCCATGTACCAACCAGGATTATGGCCTGTAGGGATAATCTAAATCCTTGATCACTAGTGATTGCCTTGATCTTGTGAAAGATGAAGGTGTTGTTGACTCTTGAAAAATGTGGGAAAATCTGGTCCCACTGAATTCGGGGGAGGTGGTCCCATGGAGAAACCTGACCAGGTCCTTCCTCGAGAAGACCAACTGTTATTAAACCTTGGATTCCCTGGCACTACCAGGAAAGTGGAAAAAGGACATAGGAAGTCATGTAGAACTTCCTCTCTATGTCAAATTTCCTCATATAGATGTCTACATGTCCGATGATTATGTTAGTCCAGTTGAAGAGTGCCTTGTTGGTGGTCATACCATATAATAAATAATACATCCAGGGAGAGAATTCCCAAGCATGTGGTTCCATAAAGATCCTAGATAAGAAGATAATTCCTTCCTGGATGGGCTCCTTAAAGTTGAAGCGAGGAAGCTCTATCTAAATTTTATTGTAATCCCAATGTGGAATTTTCATCCATTGGGTGTTGAGGTGGCATCAGGCCATGTCTGTCGCATCCTCATACTGCTGGAGGGCATCAACCTTGGTGAGAGAAACAAATCCTACAAATCATGGGATGCGTCACTCTCTGGCAGTGGCGTAATGGTCCAATGTGACGATGGGCACCTAGTATCCTAGAGGAGTGGGGGAAGTCAGCACATCAGTCATACAACCTTCACAATAACCCCTAGCTAGGAGAAAAATTAGCTCTGACACTTGTACTGAGCATGGTAAACCAGCTGCTTGGATACTTACAGAGGATGCTAAGTTAACTGAGATGGAGTCATTGGAGCGTCAAAGCTGATGGATCATCTGAATGAGGCCCTGCAATTTGGCCAATATACCAACATCTGTGTCGGTGATCTCTTTAAGCAAAGACTCAATTTGGGACCCATGAATCATCCTATTATTATTATATTTCTAGGTTAGTGGAAACTTTTCCAATGTATGATCTATCTTGTTCCTCTTACTGGTGCCTGCAGTGACACTTGGAAGTTTTAGACTCCCAGGAGGTGAAGACCCTGAAGCCATTTCTTATTTTCTTTGACCTATACCTACGAATTGGACAACCATCATTATATGAACATTGAAAGATTCTGGGTTCCAAAGGCTTTGAGAGTGACTTTGCCCTTTCACCTGAAACAAAGAAATGTTAAGGCATACTAAATGGGATCATATGTCTGAGATTTAATGCAATTTTAACATATGAAACCTTTATTGCTTACCAAGGATCCAAAAAGATGAACCAAAAAGGGGTCATATGAGGTGGAAAAGGTCAGGCTTGTTAACACGCTTGATATTAACTTGAAAATACAACAATCATTAGTGATAAGACACGTAGCCCTATTGCCATACTTTAACATGCACATGTCCACTCAGCTGAGTAATTACATTAATGGACAACTATTCTAGCATGAGTGGCATGAATGCCACTTGGGATGAATTTTAAATGTTTATTCATGGGAACTAATTGCACCATTAAGATGGAAATGATGGAGGAGAGAGAAAATATCAATGGCCTGCTGGCGAGCTAGCCTCTGTAATTGGCAGACCTACCTCCTCAATGTTGAGGGCAGCACCAACCAGGGTGATGAACCTAGTTATTGGTCAGACATGGTATCACACCTCGTAAAGAATTGGGATGACTAAGGGTCCTCAAGAATTGCTTCCAAAACACCCAACTAGGCAGAAACTCTCATAAATGATACGTCTCTAAGAAGAGAAAAAAACAGAGCGCTGTAGACTCGCAAAATTTATAGATGAAACTAAACCTACAATGAGCTACCAAAACTTACTGACTCAAACTTACAGCTCTCACAGACCCAAATTTACAAGAAATCTATAGAGACCTGGCTTTATAGAGCATTTACAGACTATTCATAGAATATACAACCAAAACTATGACATATTTATAGACTTCCTAGTAGGAAGCAAACAATATTTACAAAATCTACAACCCAAAATGGTGGGCATCTCTTCTTTCAAGTTGGATAGATATGAAAGGAAGAAGACATACTAGGCTCAAGGACAACATTGTGCCAAATGGCAGACACAACCTTGAAGTGACGAAAGAAAACATACACAAATGGAAAGCAAAAACACACCAGACAGAAACAAAGAACCAAAATGAAAAAGACAAACAGACGAAAAAAAGGAACAGACACGAAATGAAACAAAACCCAGTAAATGAAAGAAGCGAGAAACACACAGAGAAAATATAGGAAATGAAATGAAATAGAAACAAAGGAACCCAAGAGCCTACCTAAAACTTGAAATGCTGAAAAGGGATACTACAAATAGCTTCACTCTATCACCTAAACACTCCACTAGAACCGTCGAACACACTTCTGCACCTTCTAGCTCAGGCGTCTCAGCTTAGAAAACAAATTTCTTTGCTCTCAAGAAAATTTTCCAGAAGGTAACCTGTTTGTGGTAAGTGTAAAAATGACAAGGTAAAAGGCCTTAAATAATTCCTAGGAGAGCACATTAGTTACCAAAATTAACTTCGAGAAACACGCCGGTGGCCGTGGTCCGAAATCAAAAACACCTAATGGTCATCCACCTTCGAAGGAAGGGAAAATGACCACCGGGTACAAAAGATCCAGATCCACCCACTTGGGAACAAAAATCTAAGAACTGGGTCCCGGAGACAAAAAGGAACAAAAAAAGGAAGGCACAGACCGAATGGGACCAAAAGGCCTAGAGAAACAAAGGACCAAACCAAAACAAAAATAAGGGAAGGAGAGAAAGAAAAGAAAGGGGGACCCAAAATTTTGCACACAAAATGTAGGGACGGGTATGCAGGGCATAAAACTTACTTCACCTCTATATATGTAGCACCAACAACTATCTTAGAATATTTAGAAAGTGGAAATTTTCAGTTTTTGTGCCCAAAGGTTTATTAGTTCAATTTTCTACCTAAGTGAATTTTCCCTCTCTTCATTTTTGTATCAAAATATGAGTCTTGTGTTACAAATGTGGTTTCCGTTGAAAAAAAAGATTGACCTATCAATGTTCGATACAACCACTAGACTTGTAGAATCCACAAGATGCGGTCAGTGCCTTGTCATGAATCCCAAGGGGAGCACTGATCATTTTTCCAACAATCTCCCTGTTAGTGTTACCCGAGGGGATTCATACCTATGACCAAGCTCTGATACAACTTGTTACAAGTGTGGTTTTCATTACAACAAAAGATCAACCTATCAATTTCTGATACAACCACATGACTTATATAATCCATAGGAGGTAGTTAGTCCCTTTTCATGAATCCCAAGGGGAGCACTAATCGGTTTGCCAACATCTTGATGACATAACTTCTAGAAGCCATAACTTTTGACTTGGGCACCTCATATACTTATGTAATATATCTTTGGAAAGCTTGTGAAGATCCCTACAATGACATGTACATATAAAGGTCTATGTGTCTAGAATTTGAACCTTGTCAGGGCCTCTAAGGTATTAAAATATGAGTTTTAAGCCTTATAAGATTTTTTTTGAAATAAAAACATTAATATCTTTCAAGCCTCAGGATATTGAGGTGATTCGTTCACCAATCACTTAATTTTTTCATTACGCTTGTTTGGAACCATTTTTTGTATCCATGTGACCAAAATAGAAAAATTATTGAAACACGACTTGAAACGGGAAAAATAACTAAAAAGTAATGTGTGACTATTTTCTGCTACTTATAGCTTCTTTACATCTTATATAGTGTAGCTATCATAGTGGGGTCCTAGAAAGTTAAAGAAAAAACAAAAAAACAAAAAAAAAAAATTATTTTTGGGTGATGTAAGATTGCTCCTACACCTTGAAAGCTATTGCATCATTAAGATGAAACTTATTCAAAGGATGTGCGAGGAGATTCCCTCATTGAGAAATTAAAAGAAGATTATGAAATCCTGATTTCAAAAGATATGAGTATTGGTGGTTTTGGTAAAATGTGGACATGTATGACAATTAGAGGATCAAAAACCCTAGCAACACAAGAGGACGGAAGGGAAATACATTGAAAAAAATCACCAATACCACAACCAAAGGAGGCACATATGGAGGCGAAGGCTACATTAGGTATGTCTCCTATGAATATAAGTATCTCTATTGTTTTACATAAATAATGAATTAATAAAAAATAAAGAGATATAAGGAGGTTAGTCTGACAATCAAATTGGGATAAGGGAATATTGAAACAAAGAAAATATAAGAGCGGTGTAGATAAAAGTGGCGTGATTGATTCCAATTGTAAATTCTGCCAAATGTTTTTTTAATGATGGTTTTATCCTCGACAAGGAAAAAATATATCATAGAACAAGGACCTCAATTGATAGATGGAGTCAAAATATTCATGGAAAGATGGATCCTTAATTTTGACCCATAGAAATTTTAGATCAAGGAATAACTGTATGGATCCAATTGTACGACATGTACGTAGAATTTTGGGACAATCACATATTAATATAAATAGGAAAAAATATGGAGAATTTTCAAAAGTAAAAAAGAATTATGATTGATGAAAATAAGGGGAATTATGCTAGATTATATCTCAATCTCCACCCATTCACATTAATCCTCAAAGAAATTTAAATCCATACAGACTAGGGCATTTGGAAGAAGAAAGTGGAAAGGGAATATCATGCATGAATAAGACCTACAAAGGACAGTGTCTAAGAAGAAACTCAAGTGCCTTCAAAAGGACAAAATGAAGACAAAGTAGCGGGAACGCCTATCCCTAATACAAATACAATCTTTTGGTAGTTGAATGAAGAAAATAGGAAGGAATAAACAATTACAATACTAAAAATGGGTCATTAGGGAAGAAAAACAAAGTAATAGCCACCATGAAATATACAAAGCTAGGGAGCACAAATAAGGTAGAAGATTAATGTACATTGCTTCAAACAAAAGTGGAGTAGGGCCATTAGAAAATATTTGGTCATCAATTCTAGGGTTGGAGAAAATTGGTTTTCTTTATAGCTCTCAAACCCAAAATACCTATGAGGAGATGAGGATCAACTTATAGTAGAGGCACTAGTACATTACACCCAAAAAATTGACCAACATTTCCCACGAACCATTAAAATGCTTTTGTTTTATCAGTTTATTGAAGGAAAATTTTGATTTTTTTTAATCCATGCCCGTGTTCATCAGAATTCCAACGAACCTAGGCATATAACTAAAAAAAAGGGTGAGCGCTTTCATTGTTAATTTCATTTTGTTTTAATTGCACGTTACAGAGTGAAGGCCGAAAGTACTAGGGCATCATGTGCACAGGGGAGGTCGGAAGGATTTTATTGCACGAAGAGGCCTCAGATATTTTGGAATCTCAAGTGTTGGATACTCTTCAATCTAGTGTACAACATTTGATTCTTATTGGAAGACCCTTATCATTACAAGTTATCACCCAATGGCATGTCACGAGCTGGAGCACTGGTATGTATGCACGCTCATATATGTATATTAAAATGCACATCTATGGGTTTAGTAATAGTAATTTATGGACATCCATGAACACACATAGGTATAGAGGGTTTCTAAACCAAGGAAATGACTAGGTAGCGAGATGCACAGACCATGATTTTGTTCAATAATATCCAGAAACTTCTATATGGCCAATGCAATTTGTAGGTGAAATCACTGCATCAAAACAATGGATGCCATGGTAGTGACATATGCAAAATGTGGAAGCTTAGGCCCAACATGTTAACTGTCTAACTCATGAAATGTTCTGTTAGACACAACCCCTCAAAAAAATGTGGTCTCGAGCGTTGCCATTATTGCAACATGCGTTCAAAATGGATGATTTGAAACATATTTTGAAGCTTTCAAACAAATTGCAATCTCCAAACTAAAAACCAAAAACCATATATTTTACAATAGAATCTCATAAATGAGGGAGTTTCCCTAATTTATGGTAAAATAAATGATAGAGAAAGCCGATAAAATTATCATAGGCTTAGCAATGTAGGCAGAGAAGCATGATTGACAAATGCATGATTGGATATTTCATATAGAGATCACATTTGAGCTTCAATGGTGTTTGATATATTTTCTTTAGTTTCAAGAGCTACAAAGTGTTAGAGATAATTCATTAGGGTTATTGAGGAAGTTTGGCAGAGTTTATTGCACATTGGTGGGTTTGATTATTGTTGGGTGTACACTCTAGGGCTAGTCACACATCTTCAAAGGGGATGTACATTGCTTGAGAACAGGGGTGGATTTTCTTGGAGGGTCTGATTTGAATTTGCAGAATTTTTTGACTAGATTTTTGGCACATTTACTCCATTCTTCTCTCTGCGCTTTTGGTCATCCAATTTAGATTTTTTTGGTGTAGGTGGCTAGGGTTTGGAAACCCTCATCTATTGGTTTTGTTGTTTCTTGTCCATTATTTACCATTATGAATAACTAGGTATGTGAGTTTAATGTTTGTAATTAATTTTCACCATCGAAGTATCTTCAGTTTAGATTATTTATTGTATTGCCACACTTATTTCATATTACAAGCAATTTTCTAAGTAGTGATGGTGACAAACCCCATCACATTTAGATAGTTGCATATTCATTTTATCATGCATATTATTGTACTAGTTAAGTAGCGATGGTGAAAAACCTTCACATATCTAGATATTTGTAATCTCGTGTTAATTTCGTATTATTATACCAATTGAGTTTCCGCAAATAACCCCCACTCATTTAATTAGTCTGTCCATGAGAGAATTTTCATATGCGGGTTTATTGTGCATGCATGTAATCTGAAGCTAACATCTAGCATTAGTTATATCTTGTTTCAGTTATTTCAAAAGAAAAAAATTAGGGGTAGTCATTATAGTGATATCAAAGCTAGTTTTCCTACTAGCTTTTTGGGGTTTATCAGTTTCATGTGAGTTTGATACTCTTTCATTTCAGTTTGTAGAAGACCCAGGGTCACACATGTTGCTTCCTTTTGGTGTATGCTATATTTTGAGAGTATCGATATGTGTGCATGCCATTTTGGAGCCTTGAATGATATGGACATTTATTACATGTCAAGTTTGAGAATTTCCTATGAGAGCTTGTGGTAGGGAAAGAAGATATCAGAGTTATGCATCTTGTCAACCTAACAAGCTATAAATTTTAGAATTGGTTCTAAAAGTTTGCAATAATGTGTTGGTTTATTCTATTTAAAAAGATGAAGACTTTTGAGGAGAAAATACTAGAAAGGGTTGTAGAATTGAAGCAAAGTTGTCAAAGCTATACTAAGACTTGGGAAAAATTATGAAGGGACTTTAAAGTAATTGCATAAACATCTTGAATGGGTAAAGTCTCTATTTGGTGTTAAGAAGAAATAAGAAAAATGTTCTTCCAATATAAGAAATCATGATGGAAGCAAGAACTAATTACGAAGGAAAAAATTATGTTTTTTCTTGCAATGGGTCTTCGAAGCCTAATCACTTATGCACTGGTAAAATGAAAAAGATGTCAAAAGATCAAAACGCTACCAATATACTTAAACCCTCATTCAAGAAGTTTGAAAAGTAATACATTTGAAGAAATTACTTTTTATTCTAATGAGCATGAAAATGAATCATCATGTGTTTCATCTATTACAAATAAGTGCATTGATGAGATAATATAATCTAGTCTCACTAAGTCGGCCAAGGATGATTGAAAAAAAAATAGAAGATAGAACTAGCATAATTCTATTTTGGCAGAATGGCAGAGTCTTCTTCAATGAAAATGAATCAATCATTACTTCAGATAATGGGTTCTCAATTTTTTATGTGGGCGGGTTAGAAATCAATATTGATGAGAGTAATGAAGAGATGAATTTTGATCATAATGTTATTACACTTATTATAATTCTATGATATCATAAAGTAATTCAATTGCATTTGATGAGGTATATTATCTTAGAGAGTTGATTGTAGAGACTAAGAGTTGTCCTAACAATAAGGTCCTACAAAATGACAATGTTTGGTTTGTCATGGATACTTCACCATGGAATTGGTTGGAGATAAAGAACATAATGGAGATGAAAGTGTGGATCGATTCAAGAAAAATTATGGAAACATGTGACTTTTAGCATGTATCATAGACCATAAATTATTGAAGTTACAATAAGAGATGACAAAGGTATTCCAAGGGAACGTAATTCTAATTTTCAAAATTCAACCAGCAATCCCTTGTCATCACATGAGAAATACATAGAGGGAAACCAAGTGTGGGTTGATAAACAAATGGTTGAGGTTTGCAATATTGATTTATATGGTCTAGTTTTACAATAACAAATGGAGAGGAAAATTAGGTAAAAAAACCCTATTCACAATCATTTTGATAATCATTTTTTTGAGCACAAGTGTGTTGGAAGAAATGTTGTGGATAACGCTATAGAAAAATAAAAAAATTTGCTTCATAAGTCACATACTTTAGAAGGACATTTGAGGATAAATGAAGACGTGATTTTTGCATCTCTCACTTAAATTGATGATACCCATTGAATAATTTAAAAATATTTGTGGAAAGTGAAAGAAGGTGAGCTATCTCTTGAAGATTTGTAGGTGCTTAGAGAATCTATGTTGGTGATGAAGTCAAATATCCCAAACCTACTCACTGATAGAGATCATTTCCTCCAAATTAATGAGATTTATTTTGATGCATTAAGGAGAAGAGAAGATGAAGTAGACAAGCTCATTTATGAGCTTAAGGTTTCCATGGATTCCTTGAAGTATTCTTAGATGACCATTCAAAAATTATAAGATCAAGTTAATGAGCATGTCTTCGCACATTCTTCATCACGCAGAATAGACATTCAATAATTTTTAAGCCACACCTAAGGTAGAGGAACATAATTCAAGAATGGTTGAAAAGGAAATCTTCATGCCTATTGGGAGACATGACAAGGCACTCTTCATGAGTTCAAGACAAGTTCATTCATTTTTATTTCAAGTAATTAAAGTTTCTATTACCTAGGACATTAGTAGCTTCACTCTGGCTAATTCTTGTCCACCAACATCAACATATGCAAGCCATACATGTGTTTCCAATATTCACTATTTAGAAGGTCAATACATCCTGCAACAACAATTTATTGGTTTTTACATGAAGCCTAAGCATGAACATTTCCTTTGCCTAATTCTAGGGGTATGTTTTGTGTTCCTTTGGCAACCAGATGATTGATGAGCATTAATGGTCATTGTTCTTTCTCTGTAGATGATTAAAATATTGACCAATATAAAGATCCATGACAAATACCAAGTCTAAACAACAGTACATGCCCAGCTCTTAAGATAAACAGTTCAGTGGTATAATACAATATTTGTGTTTCATAACTTGTTGAGAAGCTTATCTAACTTTGATCCAATGTTACTGTAGACACTTTGAATATCAAGTCACGACATTTGGTAAGATTTTACTTTTGTCATTCACTGAGGAATCAAAAAGAACCATCATTCTAGGCTCACTGTTGACCATCATTTGGTGGTTGACCTATAATTTTATTAAATAGGTTTTTGAAACTAACAATCACAGAGAACTTATTGATTTCTCTAATTAGAATGATTAATGTAATGCCCTAGAAGTGAGATTGTTCTGAATGTACACACAAATAACACTAAAAATTTTCCCCTCATAATTTTCAGTTAGGTTGAACTTTTTTTTTGTAGCAATTTTGCCTGCCTTAACATTAGATAATTGCCCGTTGGGATATTTTCATAGCTGTAGCTGGATATGCTATTTTTTATATTTGCTTTTTAGGAAGCTTGTTTCTTTCTTTTAATGAAATATGATGATACAATGCAATCATACTTAGGTTATGCTAAAAATGACATCAAACAATAACATGTCCAATGATAACCTGAGCCTTAAATCTCTAAAGCATGTCAAAAACTACAATATCAATTGTTTCCGTCAAAAGATGAATTGACACAAGCAACCAAAAATTTGTGTATTTTCTTTCAAATTTTGGGAATCCAGTAGTATCTAAGCAAACCTTGTTCAATATAATCATTACTATATTTTACATGTAAGTTGGTAATAACATTTTGTAGTCTTGGTTGTTAGTCTTATCAGCATGGTTGCTGGGAATGTATTAATTTTGCCTGTTTGTCAACTTTGGAAGTGCTTAAAATACAACATTGAGAAATGTTTTCCATATATTATGATCAAAATTTCATGGATTCTTATTTTTAAATTGATGATAAATATTGACAATGTTTTTATGGATATGGAAAGTTAAAGATGCTCTTCTGATGTTAGTTTTTATTCCATTTCTTTTGTGTGTATTCTCATTCTTCAGTTGTTTTAAAATGTTGTTTAAGATATTGGACAATCAGATTGCCCATGTATTTGTTACTGTCCTTTTCAATCTTGATAAACTAAACAAAATCATACAAGATGTCATGTAAAATGGAAATATTTGTGGTTCATCAAGTAAATTGGCATCCTTTGTATAATCAATGGTTTGCAAATGTTGTGACATCTGTCAAAGAGGAAGTTGGTAGCATAAAAGGAGTCTTTCCCCCATTGTGTGAAACACACAATTTCCTCTTTATCCACTTGTATGAAACACTTGTATGCAGATGTTGTTAAGTTTTAGGATAGCTGCAAATGTAATAGCACTCTATTTTGTATGTGTTTTTCAAATGCAACAATCTCTCTTTCACTTATATTAGGAATGAGGCTAGGAGAGACATTTACCTTCATGGGAAATGTCTATTCATTATTATTTATAAGAAAGGACATGCCTCTTCCTATTAATCATAATTTAATCAATCGTATAATGTTTCATCAATCAATTATTAATTAAGAATAATATAATAATTTAATATTGAACATTAAATTTTCATATGATTAATAATAATATAACATATATAATATATTATTATTAATCAACATGTA
>MU223813.1:884413-917033 GCA_018584345.1 Thuja plicata | reverse complement strand
CTATATAAGGAAGCCTGTATTATTGTCTTAGGCAGTTCAGAATAGTTCTGGGTAGTAGATCTGGGTAATAATTCGAGGCTTTGTCCTACAGAATATTGTAAGGGAATGCCCATGTGGCTTTGCATATTGTAATTCTGAAAGTTTTTAATTCCACATTTGTGGAGATAATAAGAAGCCAATTTTTCTGTTCTTGCATATTGTGGTTGTTTCTCTGTTTATGTTATGTGTTTGTGGTATTAAGGGGAGCACCCTTCATCAGATAGTTCATAAAATGAGCGAGAATACAACATTTACATAAATAGTTCCATACAAGCTCTAAATTCAAATACTGTGTAACATAACAAGTACCAAGAAAATTTAGGAAAATGAGGAGATGTCAAGAACATGCTATCACAAAATCATTTGTATATGGTCAAAGGAAAATCAGTTACAAAATAGATAAGGCATAATCTTGTTTAAGTGACATTCATTTAATAAAGATATCCATTGATATCAACAAGGAAAAAATTCATACATGACAAATATCTATGAATAGAAAGAAACAAATACTCATAGGACCAGCATTCAAAGTTACAGATTCAAATTTCTTAAACAAATATATGTATTTTATATAAGGATAGTTCCAACAGAGGTAGGGATACAAAGGAAAATGTCAGTAGTAAGCCTTATCAGGAAGATGGGTTTCCAATCCTGTAGTAGCATGAGAATCATATTAAGGGACTGCCATCAATGATACCAAAGGAATAGAAACAATGTTTTCAACATTAAATGTTGGTAGAGATCAATGATGCCATTACAAAGTAATGTCTAAAGACATAAAAATGTGCCACAAAAAATCATGGAGCAGTACTTATAAACATATATCAATGCTATGAATAGTTTTAGATCTACTATGCATACCAATCAAAAGAAGGTTCAAATTTGTCATGAAAAGGATAAATACAAAGTTTGATATAGGTCATCATTCAACTCATTTCTTATTCTTTTCAAAATAATCACATTTTTAGGCACATTTTCATTGTTATAAGAGATCCTACACTATTATAATGGTGTATTTTGAGGAAGTTCAAATCACAGTTACAAGTGATAAGAGTGCACAGAAAGCTAGTGCAGTCATGTGGGCATACCAATTGATATGGAAGATAGTTATTGACTATTTTTAGCTTAACCCATACATATGAGACAACACATCAACATGTGTCAACATCATATACAGTGCAATCGTCTAATGGAGAGCAGTAGTTCCATTTGTAAGGACAACATAAGGTACATGTGAAAAGATGGCAAGGATACTTCCATAATAGTGGCATATGACAGTGCAATTCCTCCATGTTATCCATTATCAAACAAAAGACCAAAAGTGTGGTTATAATGATCATTTTTAGAGGGATAACAATATGCCATGTTATTGATTTCAATATTATACAAGAGGTCCAAAGCATAATAGGCTATGTTATTACCATGAAAATACTTCAATTAACAAGTTGATAGTGAGATCTCATAAAATAATGGTCATAATAACAAAATTGTTGTTGTGTATGGTAAAAGATCAAGAAATTATCAGAACAGTGGTAAATTTTTTTATAAAGAAAATAGGCCTTGTTTCATTATCTTCTCAACTATGGCGGCCATTGGTGTGTTATTAAGAGCTGCAGATTTATAAAAGGGACAACAGCATTATTAATGAAGCTTAAGCATCAGAAAGTCACAAATGGTTCATGTACAAGCAATACCAAATAAAAACTTGATTCAAGCTTGGAGATACATAATGGGGTTTGAAGAATGCTGAGTATCAAAAATGAGCTTACAAGATAGGTACGATCCATGCTTTTTTCTTAACATTTTGTTTCTTTGGAAGCTTCGAAAAGAACATAAATCAAACATAATATAAAATACATAGTCCCAAATCATAGATATGTGATGCCTTACCATGTTGTTTTTTATAAATTTACTGTAGTTTTTTATAAATTACAATTTTAGTAATTCTAGTAAGTTCTAAGAAATGGTAAGGCCTAATGAGCCTAGAGACCTAATTGGTGTATGAATTATGATCTGCCACCAAAGGTGAATAATGCCTTAATAAAGATAATGTTTTTCTGATTGGATGTTTTTCCTAATGATGGATTGATGACTATGAAGGTTATTTGATAATGGACTTTATGGTTGTAGGGATTTCTTAAATGCTAAGTTTGGTTTTAGGTATTTCTTAACCTAATGTCACTGTTATTAATGCTTATTTCCAAGCTATGGAATTTTTCTAGGGTTCTTTGTAATCTATAGCCACAAGTGGAAACTGGTGATTTGTAATTACACAATGCCCTCAAATTGACACTCCTAGTTGTCTTGTGTCTGACTTATGTGGATATTCACCACCAAAACTTTCTCAGAACAATCACTTTATCTCCAACACTGTTGAAGTGGATATTTTATATTTTCATTTTTATTTTATTTTCTTAGCATTCCTATCAAATATGGATAGCATTCCTATCAAATATGAATCATGATTAGATTAAATTTACAATGCTTTGCAGTCAAAATCTATTTAATGGATTTATGCTTGATTTTATACAAGATAGTACTAATGCTACTTATGTTTATATTTGATGGATTACAATGTTAATATCTTAATTCAAAGTATGGGATAAAAGTTTTTGGTATAATTATAGCCCGAATATTTTCTTGTGAAGAAAGACCATGTCTAACAATATGAACCTAGAGTAAAATAAGGAGACAATTGCTAGATTGCGGGCTAATTTTAAAAGAAAAGGTGATGGAAAATGTTATTGTCCTTGCCAAAATTGCAAGGGCTTAAAGAATTGAAGGATTCTAGTAAAAAAAACTGAGAAACATTGTAGAAAGCATGGTCACATTAAAGGGGGGCACGATTTTCATCCATTGGTAAGTATTTCAATATATTGTTTTAACAATT
This sequence comes from Thuja plicata, assembly GCA_018584345.1. Lineage (NCBI taxonomy): Eukaryota > Viridiplantae > Streptophyta > Pinopsida > Cupressales > Cupressaceae > Thuja > Thuja plicata. The sequence goes on along the minus strand of MU223813.1, from coordinate 914,104 downwards.
TATATACATAAGAAATCAATTGATGATGGGATAATGGTCATGGTTAATTTAATATCATCATTTTGATATAGGTTAACCACCCTGTGTTACATGTTATGGACCATAACAATCCAGAGAATGTGAATTTCCAAGTGGAGGAACATGGAGGTGTCAATATCAAAGGAGAAGATAATGATCATGGAAGAAGATGATCCTGTGATAGAGAAAACAATTGAAGATAATGGTATTGTTGGAGCTGATCATGTGCCAGAGAATATAATTGAAGATGATCATACTGGCACAGTTGATCACGATGATGAAGATGAACTTGATCTACCTATACTTGAGAAGGCACGTGAGCCCCTATACAAAGGCTCCCAAACAACTCTTCTTTTTTCTGTATCGTTGTTGGTGAACTTCAAGGTTTTGAATGGTTTAACCAACGTAGAAATATCACGAATGTTAAGGTATGTCATATATGTCATCTTTTTCACCTATTTTAGTCATAATTTCCTTATTGTTAACAGAGGGTGAATCATGTATTCTTTGTTTTTACAATACTTTCATTCTAATGTACTTTACGCTTTTTACATCTATTGCATCACACACATAGGTTCACTATATTGATTTCAATAAATAATTCTTCTAAACATCTATTCCATTCACAAGAATCCATTAACAATTGTAACCATATCTAGCCCCTTAAAGCATTCTACTATAGGTAGGAACTTTGACCCTTGCATCTCTTGTTAATTTAGTAGAATAATGCGTTGATCACCAGTCACAATAAAGAATAAGATGTTGCTATATTGCTTCAACTCTTCAAGTATTTGATATGTTGAATTGGTGGCAAATATCCTTCACACCCCGTATCCTATATGTGGAGGATGAAGCTTTGTTACTGATATGTGTTGTATCCCTTAGATATATATTTGCAACAAAGAATATGGTATAAAACATTAATTGCTCTGCCATTATGAAAATTTAATTAAAAAAAAATAAAAATAGTTTGTCATTTTTATGACCTTACTAACAGTCAGAAATGATGAGGATTCTATATGAACGATGAACTGATCGATGAACTATCATCAATATATTATTCATTGACAACTTTCCTTACAGCCAGAAACGATGAGGATTCTATAAGAACGATGAATATATCGACGATAGTTCATCGTTCATATAGAATCCTTGTCATTTCTGACTGTAAGTAAGGTTGTACAAACGACAAACTATGAAAAGCACATAGAGATGAAAGGCGCATCACAACATCTTTCAAAAATCCTTTTTCCAACCTTTTAGTCGTTGGTTTTACAACTACTAGGCCAATCATGGAAAGTTTTGACAAAAAAACTTCCATGACACATTTGGTCGATTGACCTACATTTTCCAGTCGAACAATCGACCTATTCTTGTTGAAAAATGGGAAAATTTTTATTACTGAGGATAAAATAGAGGAACTACTTGGGGAAAGTGAGAAGTTAAAAAATGTATGGCAAAAGGTCACGAATGTGGAAGGATTGGAAGATGAGGATGAATCATATGAATCTAACTTGATCAAGATAATGTGATAGAAGAAGGATGGGTTAAAATTTTGGAAGGGTTAAGTATTGAATAAACCCCATCATAGCTGAAAAAGCCCTCAATAGAAGAAAAAAATAAAAGAGGGTCTAAATCCAACAAGGCCAACAAGGTAGAAAATGATAAAGGAGAGATGAAATTATGAAATAACAAGGGATATGCCCTTTCCTGAGGAGTATCATGTCTCATAACCTATAATTCTAGGGAGATTAATGTCCATAGAAAATGATTCTTGTTAAAGAAACAAATATACTTAAGTAAGGAAGATGTTGTAATTTTGTAGGAAACTAAATGGGATAAGGAGGAAGCTCAACAAAGAATGCACATGGAGATAAGGGGAAGGAATTTTTGTGGAATCTATAAGAGTATTAGGAGGCATCTATGTGATTTGGAATTTGATGTCTATTAGTTTCTAATTGATAAGGAGATGTTAGTACTTGATAGGGGTCAAATGTAGGATGTTGAGTCAAAACAAGGTAACACATGTGATTAATGTCTAAGGACCAATCTCCACTCTAGCTAAGAGAATCTTATAATGTAAAATTAAACAATGGATGAAAATGAAAAAAAATGATACAACTATCATAATTGGGGTGAATTTTGTGCCACTCTAGATAATTCAATAAAATAAGGGGCTATATAAAATGTATTAAGAGTGAAACAATAATTTCAAGCATTTGTAGATAATAATAAACTAAGAGATGTATGACCAAAAATGGAAGATTCCCTTGGAAATATTTCACCAACATATTAAAAAGTTGGATCAGTTCTTAATAGCTAGGAAGTTGGATGATATTCAAGATTCATATCGTATACTGGGTCGAGGATCACTGCCTTGTATAATTAGAGTTCAATGTAGAATAGCCTATAGGAGGGTCACCTTTCATATTTGAGAATATGTGGCTAAGGGATTCATCTCTACAGAACTTAGTTAAACCATGGTGGAAAGAAGTCAAAGTGAGACATAAATAAAAATGCATAATTTTAGTCAAAAGCTGGTACACACTAAAAAAAGATGAGAGAATGAAATTAGGATAAATTCAAGAAAATTTTTTAGGAGAAAGCTCGGGTAGAGAAGGAACTAAGAAATCTCAATGAGAAATTAATTGAGCACGTGATGGGAAATTTTTTTTTAAAATTTGAATAGAAGTTAAAATTGGAGCTCACAGAGATTATGAATAGGGAATAATTGTTTTGGAGGCAGAAGTTAAGAGAAATATGGCTTAAGGAGTGAGATAGAAATGTAAATTACTTTCGTAAAATAAAAATTTCCAATAGATGAATTTTTTTGAATCATATAAATATATAAGTGAGATGGTACAAGATCTCAATTAATAGAGGAGGTCAATCAGATAACAGTATAATATTTCCAAGAAATCTTAAAAATCAAGAAATAAAAGATAATGAGCTAGAACAAGAAGAATTCTTGAGTCACATCCCAACTTTGATTAATGAAGAAGAGAAGGAGAGCTTTTAAAAACTATCAGTTTGGAAGAAACTAAGAAAGAAACCTTCTAGCTATGTGTAGATAAGGTCATGGTCCTAGATGGCTTCCTTGAAAAATTCTATCATGTGTTCAAGGATATTATAGGTGATGATCTACATAAAGATTTTGGAAGAAGAATGGAAATATTGGGAACCTTAGATCATACATTAATGATATTTGTTCCCAAGAAGAAGATGGTGTAAACTATGACATATTTTAGGCCCATTGCATTGTGCAATACAACTTACAAGATAATCACAAAGATCATAGCTAATGTGCTTAAAATTATAGCAAACAAAATAATTTCTAATGAAAAAATTGGCTTATCCGTGGGTAGAATAAATTTTAAACTGATTATTATTTCACATGAGACTATCCATTCTTCTAGAAAGATTCAGAGCCTGAACATGCTAATCAAGTTAGATATACTGAAGGCATATGACTTAGTGGATACACAATTTTTGCTAATTACTTGTTAGTGAACATATTTGTCTTTCTAAAAATATTTTACAGGAAAACTCTACAACCCTTCTTGAAAGACAAACAACCCTAATAGTTGGGTAAATGATCTGAAATCACTTCCCACTGAATTAATTCTAGGTATAGCTCCCTAGAGATATTTTATCCGTAATATCTAATTCTGAAATTCAAGTTTTAACCCCAAAGTTTTAGAAAGGTTACTTCAACATTCATAGATGTTAAGTGTTGCAGAAATACCTTAATAAAGATAGCGGAATGATAAACTAAGAAAAGACAACTTTTATTTTAACTGAATCAATGAAAACATACAACTAAACGGAAGAAAGGCAACAACATATAGATAGAATTCAGGAATTATGAATCAACAGACACATACATTGCAGAGTAAACAAAATGTCAACACAAGACACTTGATTTTTGTTTTCAAATGACACAGATTTGATAAAATTAACTATAATGTATTTCCAAAAATTACTACATATGCAATCACATGGAATTTGTTTCTTCAAAATAGTATCATATTTTTCTATATATGTTCCTCTAACCCTTTTTTAAAATCAAACTATCACCAAAAAAAGACTATCTAGTTATGATTTTTCTCTTATTTTCTGAACCCTTCTAAATTTGTACCAAAAATACTTATAGTATCGAAGTGCCGAGAGGTCTCCCGAAAAACTCGACCTCTTGGGAAATCAGTTATAAAGCAAAACTAGTAGAAAAAGGACACATGTCCTTAAGATTTTGCATGTTAACCAAATAAAAACTAATTATCTAACTCTGGTTCTTTGTCTATAGCACAACCCTCACTTCCTGCTGGACTCCCTTCTTCTTTGGTAACCGACTAGGTAGGTTTCCATTCTTTATACACTTGGACTAGCTCTTTTGCGAATGACATATACAGGATCTTGGAATTCACTATTCGGGCCATTGAGGCCTCCTTACTCCACTTCAACTTCTTCACCTTTTCTACAACATTGGGAGGTTTATCCACACACAGATATAACATAGATTTGATCCTTTCCATCTGAGTTAAGTCAGAGGCTTTAGGATTAACCTTTTCTCTGATAATCTTTATCACTGAGTTGAAGGCTTCCAGAGTGCCTTTCAATTCTTGTTCACCATAAACTGATGGATAAGTATACATGAAGTTTATGACCTTCAACTCGTTCAAGGTGGCATTCTAAATTTTCTTAGTCTCAGACTCGTATTCTTTGTTTTCTGTAATGGTGCCCCTTATGAGAGAGATACGCCAGTTGATGTTCTTCCTAAGAATGAAGAAAATGGATTCCTCTGTGCCTTTTAGGTATTTTTCTGTGTAGAATTTGTTCAAGCCATACCTCTCTATCTCCATAAACTTTGTCATAGCTGATACCCATTTTTCCTCATCTCCATCCCAGACTTGTCGTTGGGTCTACAATTCTCCCATTACGGCCTCTGTGTCATGGAGAATTAAATGCAAATCTTTGATATATTTTTGGCCACTGCTAAGTACTTGGGACATCCAGTCATCAACTGAGGAGGCTAGTGTTTGACCCCTCTGAACTTGATTCAGGAAAGTTTTAATTTTTGCAGAGTTTGGATCAAATACCTATGGAGATTGGGTTAGTGGCATGGTGTCAAAGTTGTAGAAAATGTTTATGAATTGGGAGAGTGAGACTATCATCTATTTCAGTTCTTTCTTTTCTTTGCTATCTTTCCATGATGTCATTAACATCTGTTGAGCAGTTTCTTTGAAAAGGTGATTCTTTCCTGCCCTATCCATAGTCCCTAATTCAATTTTAGTGACTTCAAAGTCTTCAACTGCAACATCCTTCTTCAATTCCTTCAGTCTATAGGTGGATACTTCAGCTGTCCACTTCCTAGTTTTAGTATCAGTAAACATCCTTGCTGTGCTCTTAACTTTATTGGCCTTGGGAGTCTTTTGAACATATTTGCTGACTATGTCTTGCACTAGAATGGATACCGGAACTAAGCTTCATTTCTTATTCAATGAAGTGGTTAGCCATCTTGGTGTGTCATTTGTTGCTACTGATTGTTCACCTATTTTTGCAGGAGTATCCATTAAATACAAAGTCACATCATCAAGATCAAAGAGGTCCTTTCCTATTTGCTCATCTTCACCGATTTGATAGTTCAAATCCCCAAACTTGTCATAATCCATGTTAATTGTCTCTGTATTTTCCTGAGTCATCTTCCCTTTAACTTGTGATCGAGATTTTGACCTGGTAATTCACTGAGGTGAGACTATGGGAGAAGGCTCTGCAAAAAATTTCTTCCTTGAACTCTTAGTCTGCTACTTACCTGATGCAGTTGCATTATAATTTGATTTATGACGATTAGAAACAGGGGAAGAGGAATATATAGGTGAAGATTTAACTTCAATTGACCTAGGACTAGAATGTTTTCTTCTTTCTTGCAACCATTCTTCAGTTAATTGAAGTACATGTTGTGTCCTGTGTTGAATGTCATCTTCCTCTTCCATTGACCAATCAATTCCACACTCCTTATTTTCCAGAGATCTTTTGAAATTTGGTTCAACCAAGTTTGAACCATCATCTGTCACGCCTTCCACATTGAATTACAGCCTCATGGTTATAATCTAAGAAATATAGAGATGGCCATGCTCTCTCTCCTTAACTTGAGACTCATTAGAATAGTCCTCCCAAAAATCTTCTACATGGGGAATAAGAAACATATGGGACCTAAGTCTTAGACTTCCATTGGAAAAGTTTTTGTTATCAAAACCTGCTCTCTCTGTATAATACTTAAAATCAAAATGACTCAAGTTGCTCCCTATAATTACTGCATCTTCAATAGTATAACATGAGAATTTTCCTATCTGTAATGGGAAAACCTTCTCCCATTTCTCTTTAGGTAGAAACCGTCCGAGTACTGTGGCAAGCTGCCTACAGACCTCTGTAAAAATAAAGCAGTCAAAATAATATCTAGGCAATCTTGTAGGGGCCTCTTCAAAACCACCAACTCTCACATAAGTGAATCTAGGGAACTGGATATAAAAACTCCCAAATTTAGTCACAAACTCCTAAGCCTCAGCACTCATTCTCCTGGCAGAATCCCTAGTGAACTCAAAATAGAGTTTACCAATAAAACTATCATGCACTCTCCTGTAATTTTGAATTACATTATTTCTGTGAAGAATGGGGAAATACTCATAAACACACATGCTATCAGACCAGGGTTCATGAATTATCCCATCCCACTTTCGACTATAGGCTAAGCAATACATCAGATAAGAAGACATGAGGAAACTACACCCTATGAGTTTGGAATTGTTAAGTTGTTCCCTCATTGAAATTGCAATTAATTCAGCCCAATCCAGCGTCTATTTTCCTTCTAACACAATTTGAATACAATAGAATAACCAATCTGAGAAGAAGAAGGACTCTGGCGACCCTCTGACCCTTTGCAACATTACCATGAAATCACTAATACACCAGTGCACATGGCTTCTATTAAAATTTTTGGGAAAATGGGAACCTCCTCTTTATGGGTTTATCAACCATTGTTTGGCCATGGAAGTGCGATTTGCATCTGGATTTTATTTGAATTTAACCAGGGAATATGCAGGAGAAAAAGCAGACAAGGTTTGCTCTGGAATTTGGAAATCCAAAGAAATAATTTCCCTATTTACAGCTAGCAAGACACTACCATCTCTCTTAAGAATAGACTTAGTCCTCTGATCATTGTTATGAATACATTCATGAATTAGCTCAGGACAAACAACTGCAGATGGGAAGGAAGCGGCTACACAAAGCCCACTATGCAAAATTTCCAAAGAAGGAACTTTCTTTTCTAAGCACCTAGAAATTTTATCAGGGATTTCCTCAACATCATATCCTCCTAAGTCTGTGTCTGCTACAATGGGGTTTTCACAAACTAGACTTGAAATGCTTCCAAATAAGTGAAAAGAAGACTTCATACTTGTAAAAATAAATAGACAACTGCCACAAAATATTCTATATATTTCTCAAGATTAAATTAAAACATTGCAGAGGGTGTAACTTGACTCACCTTGTTCCTGTAGATACTCTTGCATCCTGGAGCTTCCAAAAAACCCTTACCTTCAAACTATCCATATATAGACATCGACAACATTTCAAAAGAATGAACGCTAAGAAGGGTTTAAATAGAGCATGACAAATTATTGTTCATTAATTACCCATCTTTAAGGAAATAAAGGATGAAAGAATGAAGTGATTGTTTACACATGAAAACAATTAATACCACCCACGCAAACTTTCATGTCATACAGAATCATTATGGATTTTAACAACTCAGATGCACTTAATTGTCACCATCACTTACTCATATTAAATGCTCTTTTCTGTGGGCCCCACCACTAAATTATGACGAGTTCCACTTTTACTGCCCTGTCTCACTTTTTTAAAATCCTTGAACACTCTTGAATAGAGTTGAACCAAGTTCAAGGATGTTCTCATGTTTTCAGAACCGTTCAAACATATTCCCATTTATTCATTTTCCTTAGTCTTAAAACCAAATATTCTGTACTATCATCACTGATGCTTCAACTTTGAAAAGTCAAAACTTCTTTACAGTGTGACCAATTTGGAATTTTCTGTTGGTTCTTTACATCTGCTATACCTTACAATAACATGAACGACCTTGAACACTCTTGAACAGATTTGAACCAAGTTCAAGATTGTTCAAGGATGTTCAAGACTGTTCAAGAAAAAGTGTTAGCAAATAATCTTTTGTCTTTCAAAACACGGTTGGACCACAAGTGTTGCTCTTTCAGTGAGTAGCTAGAAATGAGGATTTAGGCAGCACTAAGATTATCAACAATACCATGGAGACTCTAGAAAATATTTAAAGGCAAAGGACAAGGATCAAACTTGGACTAACATCAGCTCTGAATAGGGACTCACTTTTCTCAAAAGTCAGAGAACTCAAAAACTCTGGTTTCACAGATTGCTACAAAAAGTCTCAGATAAATACATGATGCAAAAAGGGAAAGACACACAACCCAAAAGCAAACTAAAACTAATATATATAGCTATGCACAAGGACAGACACTAAAGTTTGAGCAACTTAAGATCTTGCCCATTATAGAAAAATGGCAAGACCGTTCCATCCAGAGAGGTAAATTTAAAATCATTGGATCCTAATTCCTTAGTAACAATGAAGGGTCCCTTCCATAATGACTCAAACTTAATATGAGTGCCCTTTGATGCCTTTCTCTTTTCCCAAAGTAGCACTTCATCCCCTTTAATAAACTTTCTAGGCCTGGTCTTTCTGTCAAATATTTTCTTTACCTTGACTTGATGTTCTATGATCCTATCAACTAATGCTTCCCTTTCTTCTTCCAACTTCTGCAAGTGTAGAATTATTTTCTCCAAAGAATCTGTAAACATTTGATCTTCAATAGCAGTTTGTAACTTAGCTGTTGACAATTCCAGAGGAATCAACACTTGGGCTCCTACTCCATAGACCAACTCAAAAGGGGCCATTCCAATTGCTCTTTTTGGAGTGATCCTATCCGCCCAAAGGGCTTCATACAACTTCTTGTGCCAATTCTTACCACTTTCATCCACTAATTTCTTCATAATGGAAATCAAATTCTTATTACTTGACTTTGCTTGCCTATTACCTTGAGGGAAATAATCTGAAGAATGAGCTAGAAAAATACTGTGGTCATAAAAGAAAAGAGTTAGTTCTTGAGATGAAAAATAAGTAGCATTGTCTGCCACAATTTTTTGAGGCACACCAAAGCACACTAGAATATTATCCTTTAAGAAATCACACACCACTTGTGAATTCGCTTTCTTGGTGGAAATAGATTCGACCCACTTAGTAAAATAATCAATCGCTGTTAGGATATACATGTGACCTGCACTTGACTGAGGATTAATTGGGCCAATAAAATCCATCCCCCATTGCTTAAAAGGCTCATCTACTACAACACGTCTTAATGGCAGTGTAACTAATTGAGGCCTTCTAGAAAACAACTGACACTTTTGGCAACTTCTGAAAAATGCATATGCGTCTTTGAACATTCCTAGCCAATAAAAGAAATATCGGAGAATTTTATGATGAAAAGTGTCCTCCACAAGCTTCCTCATGGAAATTTTTTAATAATTGTGACTACTACTCTTTATCCATGTATCTAAGAAATGTGCCATCTAGCCCTCTTTTATGCAAGGTGCCTTGCCAAATTACATATTTTTCAGCTTTTAATCTTAGGTTGCAACTTTCCTTGGCTGAAAATCACATGGGACATTCTCCATAGGTGAGGAAATATGCTATGTCAGAGAACCAGGAATCAGTTAGACTAACTAACAACACTTGAGATGCCACGTCTCCTAATTCTTCTGACAGTTCTAGATTTTCAGCTATGAACTTACAAAGGCCTCTTCCCTGGACCAGTTTGGTAGGTTTAATTAATATATCATATTATTATATCTTAGTCACCCACACTTCCCTCTTGTTTATTTCTATATCCTATTGGGTAAGCAAAATTTTCACTGCTGAATCTGGCACATACACTATGGAGTGTGAGTGTAAGATGTAAAATCTGAATTGCTTGACTGACTTTACTATAGAAAAAGCCTATTTTTTGATAGAAGAGTATTTAAGTTCATGCTTCTTTAGAGGAGTGCTCATAAAGCAATTGGTACTTCTTTTACAGAAGCATCTTTCTGAGTGAGAATCCCTGACAAGGTGTGATCAGAAGCGTAACAGTAGATGATGAAATCCTTTTCATAGTTAGGATAGACCAAAGCGGGTGCCTCAACTACAATAGTATTTATCACATTAAAAACCTTTTTACCATATTCTATCCATTTAAAAGGCTTCTTTTCACTCATCATTCCTACAATGTGCCTAGTTAATTCAGAAAAATCTAGAACGAAGGCCCTTAAAAAGTTGATCTGACCAAAGAAGGATTTAACTCCTAGTCTAGTCGATGGTAAATTGATCTGTTGGATTTCCATCACCCTTTCTGGGTCAATTCTAATCCCCTCTTTGGAAACAACATGGCCTAACAGTTTCCCTTTTGTTACACCAAAAATGAATTTTTTGGGATTGAGTGATATGCCGTGGTCCCTGCATCTCTGTAGAACTGATTTGAGATCTCTGATGTGATGTTTCTTTCTTCTAGAATAAACCATCAAATCATCAAGATAAATCACTATAATTCTATTTTTCATATCAGCAAAGGAAGAATCCTTTGCTCTTTAAAAGGTTCCTCCTGCATTGATCAGCCCAAAGGGCATTCTGTTATAAGCAAAAGTCCCCCATGGCGTGGTGAAAGATGTCTTGTGTTTATCTTTGTCTGACATGCTTACCTGATTATACCGTAAAAACCCATCAAGGAGAGACATCATCCCTGATCCAGTGACTATTTATAGAATATGTTCCATCTTGGGCAAGGCATAATTATCCTTTAGGCTAGCTTGGTTCAAATTACATAAATCTACACAGATCCTTATCTCTCCGTTCTTCTTCTTCACAGGAACAATGTTCGCTATCTAGGTTGATTAGTGGATAGGATAAATAATCCTATCTTTTAGCATCTTTTCTACTTCTCTCAGAATCACTTCTGACACTTTAGGATTATAGCTTTGAAGTTTTTTCCTAAAGGGCTTTGACTCTAGTTTTAGAGGAATATGATGACTGAATTTTCCCTTTCAAAAATTCTTAAGATCATCATAACTCTAGGCAAAAACATCCATGTAGGCCGTTAACAAGATCTGAAGGTTTTTCTTTTCTTGAACAGTGAGGGTCTTACCGATAGATATGAACCGAGGTTCATTTGTAGCACCAATATTCACTTTATCATATTATTTTTGCACATCTAAATGTGGGCCATTTCTTGAAATGAAACTATAATCTTTCCGAGAAAACAAGTTTTCTAGGGAAACCAAACCTTTGGGGATTTTATTACTCTTTAGTTGAACAACTTCTTCTTCTACTGAGAACTCAGAACTGGACTCACCACTCTTTTCACCCATTCCTTCAAAGTAAGTAGATTAAAAAATTTCCACACATGTCATGAAATCCTTGATTCGGGTGTCATCTTCAAACACTTGCAGATGATCAATGTTATCTGGAACTGCGGGCCTATATATCATTTCTACCCGATATGTATCAGTTTTGAAATCTAGATGAGGGAGCAAAAGAGATGCTAACACAGCTAAAGAATCAACTCTTGAATTCAATCTTCTGGGAATCGCCTCTATGGAAAAAGCTTCAAAAGAATTAATTTCATCCTAGAATAAATCTCTATAATGTTTAAGGCATTCATTTTTTACTGTGAATTGACCTTTCACCTGTTTGACAATCAGTTCAACGTCTCCTTTCACAACAATTTCTTTAATTCTCAATGTTCTTACTTCTCATAAACCTAATAATAGGGCTTCATATTCAGTGGTATTATTAGTATTTTTAAAATCTAGCTTAAAAGAGAACGAGACATATTCATCACTTTGGCCTTTAAATACTACACCAGCCTCAGATCCCGGGCTGGCAAAACTACCATCAAACTCCATTAACCAAATTGGTTCATTTTCACCACATACTGCTGAAACAGGAAAATCTTCTTTTGAGAAGATCATATAGTTACCAAACTTACAATCTTGGAAAAGGATTTGTGCCTTTGGGTCATCAGATGGGAATACAGTATACTTGTTTTTTAATTTCAGGTTCCAACTTGACCTTTTTTTCCCTATGTGTATGATGGCTTCTGACCAATCCATTTTTATCTCCCTGCCTATGTCCCTACAGAAAGTTCTGCTCAACAACATTCCATAACTAGCGAGAATATCTGCAACTAAAATGGTTAACTTTAACCTTTTGTCTGGGTAAGTTGCTAGCACAGCTTGGGCATCTTTTACTTGACCAATCAAAGGCACTTGTTTACCATCCATGGAATAGCACCTTCCAAAATTTTTTGTCAAAGTCAAACCTAAGGCTTTGGCAACAAATGATGGCATGATATTATCAGAGGCACCCGAATCTATAATGCAATTTCTTAATTTGAGACCATTGAGGAGCAAGGAAATATATAAAGAATTTGGTTTTCTTATTTCATCAATTTCACATTTCAACTCTGAGGTAGTTGTGGTGGCTGAGTTATTTTGATTTGATACAGTAGGAGGTGCAATTGTGGGAGTCTGTATGGATTGACTAGTCTGATCTATAGTACATTGGTTGGTCTGGGAAGAAGATGAGGGATTTCCTTGAACATACCTAACTAGCTTATCAAGTTCTTTTGGATTTAACTTTAAATATTCAGCAGGGGAAATTTGTATAGCATAGGATTTACAAAATTTAACTATATCAAAAGAAGACATACCTTCATTTTTTTGAAAAGCTTTAGAAATATGAACTTTATTATTGGAAGGATAAAGGTTACCTGCTAATTCATGAGCTTTCTGAAAAGTACCTGACGATGTGGGAATCTGCTTAGAAGTCTTCTGATTACGTTTCAACATAACACACATTGGGTTTTCAAGAGTGACTAGAATATCCCCTCTTTCAGAGTCAGATTTGTGTTCTAAATAATATGAGCCAGAGTTGCCAAGTCTCTCTTGAGCCACTTCCTCCACACTACACTCTCCTAACACATCTTTCATTGCCTCCATCTATATATGCCTCAACATATCAGGGAAAGAACTATCATCGTGATCTGTTGTGAGATGGAATGAACACATGACTACATCTTTTGAAGCAGCCTCTAAAGACAATCTCGACTGAGTTGGGGGATAAAGAGGAGTCTTATTTTTCCATTGATTGGATTTCTTTTGGTTTGTTTCTTGGTATATAGGAGAGTAGGGAAGATCCCTACTTAGGTAGTTGTCTTTTCAAGGAAATGACATCATTCATGAGTTTTTGGACCACTAGGTCTGTGGATGAGGAAGTCAAGGCTTGGGAATGAGGTGTTTACACATCTTTTCTCCATTTTCCAGTTGTGATAAGATCATATTCTAATTCAGTGCCTTGGCTTTGAGCAGTGTCCAAATTTGCAGGTCTACTCCTCCTCAAGTGGAAACCTATGTCAGGAGGCATACAGTTTACAAAGAAACATTGTTGGTTCTCTAGAGTGGGTCTTTTGGTAGTGGGAATTTTATGAATCACTTTATTGTATTGAGCCACATAGTCTCTCATTGGCTCATGGATTTCCTTCTTCATTTGTGTCAATTGTGCCAAAAAATAATGCTTGTCATCAGTGCCTTTGAAATGAATTTCAAATGCTATCTTCATTGTTTGCCAATTTTTTATAGACCCTCCAGTAAAATGACTGAACCATTTTGTAGCTCCTTCCGTCAAGGACTGAGCGAAAATCCTAACAACTACATCTTCATTTTGCACTGCTAAAATAGCTGTTGCTACATTGAATGCATTAAAATGTTCATCTACCAAGAACTTTCCGTCTCTAGAGAATTTAGGGAGAACATATTTTACACCTTTAGGAAGGGAATGATGGGAACCAAGTGCCAGAGGACTGACTGCTTCTCCCCAAGGTTGTGCCATGACTATAACTAGAAAAATGGTTACGAGGAGAGGGGCTTGAATATCGGATAAGGTCAAGGACTGCTAGATACTAGTAGATGGAGAATTGTTTGACTGAGCTTTGGGTGGGGAAGGAGGCCTACTCTTAGCTTTAGGTTTTCAAACATAGGCAGTTGGGAATTGAATATTTTGCAAACTTTCATAAAAGGTGTCAAAGATTCCCTCCTTCCTTTGAGACCTGGTATATGGTCGAGAATCCAATATGTTATCTTTTGAATTATGGCCTTTGGATAGCTCTATTGACAATTTGTGCTTCTTGAGTGATTGGGAGACCTCATAGCCACTCCCCTATATCTTCCTCTTCTTCCAAGACTAAGAGGACTTGTTGATACTGGTGATAGCTGGTCTTTAAATCCCAAGCAATAGTGTTCAAATTAGAAATTATATCCTCTTGAGTATTTTGAAAGTTAAGATCTGGTTGAATGACAGGAGGTAGCTCCTCCTGGTTAGGTATCACCATAGCTGGTAGGACCATAACCGTTCATAAAATAAAGCATTTAAAAATAGGTCTACACTGTGAGCGCTCCCTAATAGAGTGACCAAAAATCTGTCAGTGAACAGATTTGTCTTTCTGAAAATATTTTACAGGAAAAATCTATAGCCCTTCTTGAAAGACAAACAACCCTAACAGTTGGGTAAATGATTTGAAATCACTTCCCTCTGAATTAATTCTAGGTATAGCTCCCTAGAGATATTTTATCAGTAATATCTAATTCTAAAATTCAACTTTTAACCTGAAAGTTTTAGAAAGGTTACTTCAACATTCATAGATGTGAAGTGTTGCAGAAATAACTTAATCAAGATAGCAGAATGATAAAGAAAGAAAAGACACAACTTTTCTTTTAACAGAATCAATGAAAATAGACAACTAAACAGAAGAAAGGCAACAACATATAGATAGAATTCAAGAATTATGAATCAATAGACACATACATTGTAGAGTAAATGAAATGTCAACACAGGACACTTGCTTTTTGTTTTCAAATGACAAAGATTTGATAAACATAACTGTAATGTATTTCCAAAAATTACTACACATGCAATCACATGGAATCTGTTCCTTCAAAATAGTATTAGATTTTTCTATATCTATTCCTCTAACCCTTTTTTAAAATCAAACTATCACTAAAAAAAGACTATCTAGTTATGATTTTTCTCTTATTTTTTGAACCCTTCTTAATTTTGAAGCATAAATAATTATAGTATCGAAGCGCCGAGAGGTCTCCTGAAAAACTCAACCTCTCGGGCAATCAGTTATAAAACAAAATAGAAGAAAAAGGACACATATCCTTAAGAGTTTGCATGTTAACCAAATAAAAACTAATTATCTAACTCTGGTTCTTTGTCCACAGCACGACCCTCACTTCCCACTGGACTCCCTTCTTCTTTGGTAATCAACTAGGTAGGTTTCCATTCTTTATATGCCTGGACCAGCTCTTTAACAAATGATATATGCGGGATCTTGGAATTCACTATCTGGGCCATTGAGGCCTCCTTACTCCACTTCAACTTCTTCACCTTTTCTACAACATGGGAAGCTGATCCACACACAGATATAACATAGATTTGATCCTTTCCATCTAAGTTAAGTTGGAGGCTTTAGGATTAACCTTTTCTCTGATAATCTTTATCACTGAATTAAAGGTTTGCAGAGTGCATTTCGATTCTTGTTCACCATAAGCTGATGGATAAGTATAGGTGAGGTTGATGACCTTCAACTTGTTCAAGGTGGCCTTCTGAATTTGCTTAGCCTCAGACTCATATTCTTTGTTTCTGTAATGGTGCCCCTTATGAGAGAGATACGCCAACTGATGTTCTTCCTAAGAATGAAGAAAATGGATTCCTCGACACCTTTCAAGGATTTTTCTGTGCAAAATTTGTTGAAGCCATACCTCTCTATCTCCATAAACTTTGTCATCACCGATACCCATTTTTCCTCCTCTCCATCCCAAAATTTTTGCTGGGTCTGTAATTATCCCATTACGGCCTATCTGTCATGGAGAATTAAATGTGAATATTTGATATATTATCGGCCATTGCTAAGTACTTGGGACATCCACTCATCAACTGAGGAGACTAGTGTTCAACCCCTCTGAACTTGATTAAGCAAAGTTTTACTTTTTGTAGAGTTTGGATCAAATACCTATGGAGATTGGGTCAGTGGCATGGCGTCAAAGTTGCAGAAAGTGTTTATGAATTTGGAGAGTGAGACTATCATCTGTTTCAATTCTTTCTTTTCTTTTCTATCTTGCCATGATGTCATTAACATCTGCTGAGCCGTTTCTTTGAAAAGGTGATTCTTTTCCACCCTATCCATAGTCCCTAATTCAATTTTAGTGACTTCAAAGTCTTCAACTGCAACATCCTACTTCTCTTCCTTTGGTCTATAGGTGGCTACTTCAGCTTTCCACTTCCCAGTTTTAGTATCAGCAAACATCTGTGTTGTGCTCTTAACTTTGTTGGCCTTGGGAGTCTTTTGAAAATATTTTCTGACTATGTCTTGCACTGGAATGGATACCAGAACTAAGCTTTGTTTCTTATTCACTGAAGTGGCTAGCCACTTGGTGTGTCATTTTTTGCTACTAACTGTTCACCTATTTTTGCAGGAGTATCCATTAAATCCAAAGTCACATCATCAAGATCGAAGAGGTCCTTTCCTATTTTCTCATCTTCACTGATTTGATAGTTCAAATCCCCAAGCTTGTCATCATCCAAGTTAATTGTCTCTATGTTTTCCTGAGTCATCTTCCCTTTAACTTGTGACCGAGATTTTGACCTGGTAATTTGCTGAGGTGAGAGTATGGGAGAAGGCTCTGCAACATATTTCTTCCTTGAACTCTTAGTCTACTACTTATTTGATGCACCTGCATTATCAATTGAGTTATGAGGATTAGAAACAGGGGAAGAGGAATATATAGGAGAAAATTTAACTTCAATTGACCTAGGACTAGAATGTTTTCTTCTTTCTTGCAAACATTCTTCAGTTAATTGAAGTACATGCCATGTCCTGCATTGAATGTCATCTTCCTCTTCCACTGACCAATCAATTCCATACTCCTTATTTTCCAGAGATCTTTTGAAATTAGGTTCAACCAAGTTTGAACCATTATCTGTCACGCCTTCCACATTGAATTGCAACCTCATGGATATAATCTAAGAAATATAGAGATGGCTGTCCTATCTCTCCTTAACTTGAGACTCATCGGAACAGTCCTCCTAGAAATTTTCTAAATGGGGAACAGGGAACATATGAGACCTAAGTCCTAGACTTCCACTGACAAAGTTTTTGTTATCAAAACCTGCTCTCTCTGTATAATACTTAAAATCAAAATGACTCAGGTCGCTCCCTATACTTATTGCATCTTCAATAGTATGACATGAGAATTTGCCTAGCTGTAATCAGAACACCTTCTCCCATTTCTCTTTAGGCATGAACCATCTGAGTATTGTGGCAAGCTGTCTACAGACCTCTGCAAAAATAAAGTAGTCAAAAGCATATCTAGGCAATCTTGTAGGGGCCTCCTCAAAACCACCAACTCTCACATAAGTGAATCTAGGGAACTAGATATAAAAAATCCAAAACTTAGTCACAAACTCCTGAGCCTCAGTACTCATTCTCCTGGAAGAATCCCTAGTGAACTCAAAATAGAGTTTACCAATAAAACTATCATGCACTCTCCTGTAGTTCTGAATTAAATTATTTCTATGAAGAATGGGGAAATACTCATAAACACACATGCTATCAGACCAGGGTTCATGAATCATTGCATCCCACTTTTGACTACATGCTAAGCAATACATTAGATAAGAAGACATGAAGAAACTACACCCTGTGAGTTTGGAATTGTTAAGTTTTTCCCTCATTGAACTGACAATTAATTCAGCCCAATCCAACATATGTTTTCCTTCTAACACAATTTGAATATAACAAAATAACCAATCTGAGAAGAAGGACTCTGGTGACCCTCTGACCCTTTGCAACATTACCATGAAATCACTAATATACCAGTGCACATGGCTTCTATTAAAATTTTTGGGAAAACGGGAACCTCCTCTTTGTGGGTTTATCAACCAGTGTTTGGCCATGGAAATGTGATTTTCATCCGCATTTTCTTTGAATTTAACCAAGGACTGTGCATGAGAAAAAGAAGAAAATTTTTTCTCTAGAATTTGGAAAGCCATAGAAACAATTTCCCTATTTACAGCTAGCAAGACATGACCATCTCTCTTAAGAATAGACTCAGTCCTCTGATCATAGTTACGAATACAGTCATGAATTAGCTCAGGACAAAAAATTGTAGATGGGAAGGAAGCGACTACACAAAGCCCACTATGCAAAATTTCCAAAGCGGGAACTTTATTTTCTAAGAATCTAGAAAGTCTATTAGGGATTTCCTCAACACCATATCCTCCTAAGTCTATGCCTACTACAATGGGGTTTTCGCAAACCAAACTTGAAATGCTTCCAAATAAGTGAAAAGCAGACTTCATACTTACAAAAATAAACAGACAACTGCCATAAAATCTTCTGTATATTTCTCAAGGTTAAATTAAAATACTGCAGAGGGTGCAACCTGACTCACCTTGTTCTTGTAGATACTCCCGCACCCTGGAGCTTTCGAAAAACCCTGACCTTCAAACTAGCCATATACAAACAATGACAACATTTCAAAAGAATGAATGCTAAGAAGGTTTTAAATAGAGAATGACAAATTATTGGTCATTAATTACCCATCTTTAAGGCAATAAAGGCTGAAAGAATAAAATGATTGTTTATGCATGCAAATAATTAATACCACCCACACAAACTTTCATGTCGTATGGAATCATTATGGATTTTGACAGCTCAGATGCAATTAACTGCAACCATCACTTACTCATATTAAATGCTCTTTTCCATGGGCCCCATCACTAAATGATGATGAATCCCACTTTTACTGCCCTGTGTCACTTTTTCAAAATCCTTGAACACTCTTGAACAGAGTTGAACCAAGTTCAAGGATGTTCTCATGTGTTCAGGACTATTCAAACATATTCCCATTTATTCATCTGCCTTAGTCTTAAAACCAAATATTTTGCACTGTCATCACTAATGCTTCAACTTTGAAAAGTCAAAACTTCTTTACATTGTGACCAATGTGACATTTTCCGCCAGTTCTTTACATATGCTATACCTTACGATATCGTGAACGAACTTGAACACTCTTGAACAGAGTTGAACCAAGTTCGAGATTGTTTAAGGATGTTCAAGACTATTCAAACCTATTCAAGAAAAAGTGTTAGCAAATAATCTTTTGTCTTTCAAAACACGGTTGAACCACAAGTGTTGCTCTTTCAGTGAGTAGCTGGAAATGAGGATTTAGGAAACACTAAGATTATCAACAATACCATGGCGACTCTAGAAAATATTTAAAGGAAAAGGACAAGGACCAAACTTGGACTAACATTACTATAGAGATTTAGGTTTTGGTAAGGACAGGTCAATTGGATCTCCAACTACATTTTGAACCCAATTTTTTTTAGTTTTGGTCAATGGGATAGCCCAAGGATTCTTGAATGATTATAGAGGAATTTTACAAGGTGTACCACTATCTTTGTTTATTTTCATCATCATGGTAGGGAAATTAGGGAGAAATATTCAGAACTACAGGTTAGTGGATCAATAGTAGGGGATTGGAATATGTCCAAGGCTAGAGGCTACAAATCAACAATTTTTTGATGAAATGATTCTCTTTGGAAATTCCACAAGAGTAGAAGCTTGAACCATCAAGAATATTTTGAATGACTAAATAAGGATTTAGGACAAATAATTAATTGGATAAAGTCAAAGATCTTTTTTATGAATATTCAACCTAGTCTACAAAAGGACATTGCAAGAATCAAGGGTCTGAGAATTGAAAACCTACCATGTAAATTCCTTGGGATGCCATTATTTGGGGTGATTAATAAGAAATGCTATGTTTTAAAAAGAAAATAGATTTTTGGAAAGGAAAATAGTTATCTATGGAATGAAGAATATTAATTTGTTAAAATTGGTATTAGTAGTTATCCCTATCTATTCTATTACATACATGAAAATTCCAAGAGCACTGGAAGACATATTAAGTCAAATCATGAGGATTTTTTTTAGAACAGACTGGAAGACAACCGCAAAAAAACTAGGTTACTAGCATGGGAAAGGATATGTAAGCTTGGGGTGGGTGGAGGAAAATTGCATACCTAGATTCAGATGAAACCATTAGAATAATCAACACATTGGACCCTTTGAATGGATTAAAAATCTGGAAATTTATCCTTGAATGCAGGGAGATGATCAATCAACATATAACATGGGAAGTCAACAATGGACAATGTGCTCAATTTTTGAAGGATTCATGGAAAGACCACCCAACCCTCTCTTCCCTCCTAGATGTTAAAAATATCAGGGAAGTGACAACCAGAAGAGAGATTGATTTATTATTATTATGAGTATGTGGAAAACATTAATCACAAATAGGGATAGACATGGAAGTTACTTGATGACTTCAATGTTCCTTTAGAATAAAATGTAAACCTATCAAGGATCCTAGAAGAAAGAAGTATCATATGGACTAGACTAAGTGATGGGCTATGTTGGCGTGCTTTGAAGGATGGTGAATATAAAGTCAAATTAGGATATATGGTGTAGGAGATAGTGGTAAAAGATCAAATGTGGCCAAAAGAACTTCTATAGGGAAAATCATTCTTACCTAGAGCCAAGGCCTCTTCCTTTTTCTCTATAGAAGACCACATTGTCATTCAAGAGAGAGTGAATAAAATCAGAATAATTGGACCAGGTAGATGTCTTCTATGAAAATAAAAGGATGAATATGTTAATCATCTATAAATATTTTGTTCCTATTCTCAGTAAGATAATGGAAATATTTTCCTCATAAACTAAATCTATAAATGCCAATGCCACAAAATTCAAATAATTGGCTTTGCATGTGACCCAAGTTTTCTTGAAGGAGCCTATTTGAGAGCTTATGGTGAGCCATTCCTTTAATGGTTGTATGGGAATTATGGAAGGAATGAAACAAAATGGTTTTTTAAGGGAGAAGCAATGTCAAGAATTAGATTAGTTATCAGAACTAAGGCACCTATTATATAGCTAGTCAATAGTATTGCAAAAATAAAACAAAAAAAAAAATGTATTCACTGTATGTGATGATAAAATGATGAAAAAATTCATTGGACTCATCATTCCTACTCTAGTAGGCACCACTAATTGCATCCAAAAAATAAAATATTTTAATAAGTTCGTTAGAGCACTTTGGAGGCTAGTTGGGTGAAGGTAAATATTGAGGAAGCCACAACTGGGAATCATGGACCTAGAAGTATAGGATGTGTGGTTAGAGATAAATTCCAATAAAAACTTGGATGAAAGTGTATATGTAGTGAGAAGGATTCTAGGTTGTGAGTGACAATGATGAAGAGGATGAGCAAATTCAGATACCAATGCTACTAGATTATGATGAGAAGTGGATAGAGAATGACCAGAGAGATGTAGTAGAGATGGCTAATGGTTTGGTTGGAATTTCAAGTCCAATTGGCTAGCGAAGTATCATATGGCGCATGAAAAAATAATAACAAAAGAAATGGAAAGGTAGGGAGAAAAAATGTTCCCAATGAGTCCCCTCTTCACAAAGATTCAAGGGCCCAAAGACATGTAGAAAAAGAAAACAAGATATATCCTTTAGATGAGTTATTGTCAACATTAGAGGATGATGATGGCGACAATGATGATCAGACTCGATGGTGGAGAGGTGGTGCAAGGGTACAAGTTGGTGGAGTTATAGGTGCTAGAGGTGCTCGTGGTGCTAGGGTGAGAGTTAGAGGAGGTGTTTTTAATCACTGCACTAGGAGGTATGGATTAAGATGGTGGATGAAGTAGAGTTTATCCTACCAGAGGTAGATGTGTTATCTGGAAAAGATATGGGTTTCTCATGGAGCTCGGACAGATCTTGCATAGGGTCCCCCATAGGTTGCACCAGAGGATTTACCACAGGTTCCATCATAGGTTTTCAAGGGTTATGATGTTCATAGATTATATCTAGGGATTTGGCCACTTATCAAGAAGACTTTACATTTCCACCTTGATATCTGAGAGAGATCATGCCAAGTCTGAGAGGGATCATGAGATAGAGTGACAGAGTGCAACGAAGGATTTAGATCACAACATTGAGAAGACATCAACAAAGGGTGTCACTCATCAGAATATTAAGGATCTGAGATATGAGACTAGGATGGGTGAGTACTCTTAGGGATTATGCTAGTAGGAAGTACCCATAGATCAAAGATCTCCCTTCTATACTGAGAGTACCAGAGGTGGTTGAAAATATGGTGGAAAAAGTAGTAAGAGAGGTCAGTCAAGGAGTCATGGAGTGACAAGTCCAATTTATAGACCTCCAAGGGGACTAGATCCATGGATTGGCGGTGTTGGTCCATCTACTCTGGGTACATGTATAGGTTTTGGTACAAATACATATACAGGTACTACATTGTTTTCAAGGCATACAACCTCTGGTGATAGTCATACCTAGGAAACCATTAATGATTTTGGATTTTTGTTGATGTATACATGTATTGATCTCTTTGATGGACACTGATGTACCCTTGATGATGTACTTTGATATGCCTTGATATTGAATTTTATATGGATATTTTATATACTTCGCTCCCCCAAATACCGTAGTTCTTCTATTTTGTTGATTTATACATTGGATATTTATGATTTTGATGATATATGATGATGCAATGGTGTATTAATGGATGCATGTCTATATGCATGATGTATAATTTACTTTATGTTTATGATGTACTTATGATGGATGTTTATGCATAGTATAGATGGTTTACTTATATGTATGCATTAATCTATGATGTACGTTGAACATATATGATATATGTTTTATTTACCTAGATGCGTAGATAAATTATTTGTTTAGATGGATAATGTATGGACATAACTTGATAATGTATGATAATGAACATACATAATAATTATTATGCTTATGTGATGATGGATACTATTTATCTAATTTAAAGAGGATATTTTTCAGTCTCTATTCCTATAGACTACTACCTCTTAGAACAAATTTGGTAGACGTTTTATGACAATGTTGTGGTTGTTGCACATTTTTTCAAAGAGAAACATCTAAAAGTGGGATTATAATATAAGTGAACAATTTAGTGAGTTTATTTGTGCCACCTCTGTCATAATAGAAATGCACCTATGGTGGACTATGATTTTCACAAAATTTTCACCTATATTATCATAACCAATAAATATAATTTGCCTTGACAACAACCTTACAAGAAACATGATGTAAGTGTCGAGTATACAAAATATTTGAGATACACACATTTAAAATAATAGATTTATTATAATATTTTATATGAAACACATAAATTCAAGTTTTTAAATTTAATTTTGTAGAAAATGAGATATTTAATAAAAATAGATATCTTAATTAATTTTTAAAATCAATAAATATTTTAATAATAATTGTAATCTATAATTAAAAAATAAAACTTAATTAAAAGTTTGAAAAATAACATTTTAAGAAAATTATTTCATATGGAAATTATTTGACCATTGATCTTGCTAATAGTAATTTACATACCCACATTTTTGTAATCACATGTGACAACATACTCTCCTAAATGAACATTGTGTCTGTCTTTTATATTTAGTAAATCTTGAAGTTTATAAGATAAAGGTGAAAGAGAGTAGAAGATAAAGGACAAACTTGTTTAACCTCAATGTTGCTCCTACAACTTTCAATGATATGTCTCAAAATTTAAATTATCTATTGATGTAGAGCATTTGGGTTCATCTACAATCCTACATAAAACAAAAATAATTCCTTATTTTTTGTTTTATTGTTTCCTTATTTGTTGTCCTTGTAGGAGTAGATGATTAAATTTATAAGGATTTTTGTTGATTCATGGAAAGTGTTAGCTTCATCTTAAAGAAGAGCCAAAGAGTATCACCACTACTAGTTTCAATTTCATGAATTCTAGATGAAAGTTGCTTAGGATTTTCAAATTTTGGGATTTAAGGTGTTCTAGGAACAAAGGAAATCTTTGAAAATTTTGATTCCTAAGGGGAACCCATCTATTTTGGTTCTGTTTTGGATCTTTGATGACTCTTTGACACTTAGCAAAAATGTGAAGTTAGATCTCAAGGGTATTATGTGAACCATTAGAACCTCTAAAGGATCCAATTCTTGTTAGCTTCATTGAAAAAATCTTAAGACAATTGTCTAAGTGTAAAGTCAAAGATCTAGTGTTTTCTTGAGAACCGTTATATTTACTAACGGTTTTGATTCCCACCCAAATTATTGACAAGATGGCGCCAATTGGGAATTTTGAGAGTTTGGAGGTTCCTGATACCTTAGGTACCATCACCAATGTGGTCTCAAGTGTGAGGTTTAGGGTTTTGGGAGCACCTAAAATATTAGGAACCCTCCACTTGGCATAGATTTCTAGTTTCTGACAAAGGCTGATCCTTAACAAAGGACTTGTGGTGCATTAAATGATGTATGTTTCAAAGGTTATTATAAAAATCAACTAGTAGAAAAAAGGGTGCTAATTAGAGATCAAGATGTGTCCTAATATATCAACATGTGGGATTATCATTCCATTAAGTTGGTTGCATTCAGTTTTGGTGTGACATCTTTTGGAGTCCTTCAAACACACAAGAATGGAATTAAATTTCTTTTGTAGAATTTGGAGTTACAGATTTTAGTATGAAGTCACAATTGTATAATCTTGTTTCTATATAGGCATGATTTTGGTTTCTGATTATACAATAATTTGCACTTAACGAGTAATTAAAATCATTATAAAATCATATTTTAAATTTTAATTTAATTGTTAAATATAGAAAATTATCTTGTCAACATGAAAATGATGTCTCTTCAGACATTTCCCTCATTTCCTTGTCTACAACATTTTTTCAGTGCTTTTCTTGGAAATAAAAAAATGGATCTTGTTTAAGGAGTTATATTTCCTCATGCTCTTTGGACTAAAATTTGAGAGTTATACAAAGATCCTAATATTTAGCCATTCCCAGATGATCCTTTTGATGATATTGAAATTGCTTCAGAGGTTCCGAATTCTTCTTTAGAGACTATTGATCCACGTTTAATTCCATATAATTCTCATTCAGACTCATTTATTGATATTTCCATCATTCATGATTGGTAAGATGATCATTTCCTTTCAAATTTTATTGGACACTCTTTTAGTATTCCATATTTGTACTTTGACGATGGCTTCATTATACATATTTTAGCCTTGATTTATAATTCTTCTAATAGTATTGAGGACATATTTGATGGGTTATCTCTACCATTTGATGACAAAAGTTCCACTCCTATTGTTATATCATATTTTTTTAGAGTATGTTCTACATCTATTTCCACATAGCTCCAGTTCATCACCTTCTTTGTTGGTAGACCATGCACTTGATTAAATAGTGATAACATCATCATTTATGGAGGAGTGATGAAGGGTTCTCCCCTTATTCAATGAAACACACACAACTGAACAAGGAAATAAATATAAAAATACAAGAACAAAATAATCGAAAGAATATAAACACTTGATTTATATTATCTTCAATAAAATGACATTACAATAATCTACATGGAAAAGCCACAATATAAACTTCTAGAACTGAACGCTAAAACCCCCCTTCTTCCTTATATAATTAGCACAATTAACCACCTTAGAAGACTCAAGAAAGTGAAATTTTCTCATTTTGGCACCCAACGGTTCAATTTCCCACCTAAGTGATTTTTCTCCCTCTTCCTTTTGTATTGAAACTTGAGTCCTGATGTCACAACTTCTAAAAGCCATAACTTGTGAACTATTGAGTTAATTGACTATTATAACCTCATTTGAGAAATCTCTCAAAGTGCTCTACAAATTAGTCTAGCAAAGCACCAACCGATCAAAGTTTGACCCCCTTTCAGATCCTCGAAAGCCTTCAAAATTAAGTTCAATTTTTTTGTACCACTCTTCCAAAACAAAAAAATTAATATCTTCAAAACCAGAGTTGGCCTTGCCATGAAACTTTATTGACATGCTTATTTATCCCTAATGAACCCCCAAGGAAGAAATTGGAACAATCCATGTTCAAATGAACAATCTAGTAAAAATAGTAAAGTTTCCAAAAAGAGTAACCTTCCCCAAAGATAGACTTTATTGAAAACTAGACAATATTTTTGGGTGATGCAAGATTTCTCTTACACTCTGGATTATCTGCATCAAGGAGACACATGAGAAATTTTTAGAGACATCATCATCATTCTTCATGATTTCATATTTTAAACCATATCTCATATGGGAAGAATTCATGCATCTATATATGGTTTTGTTTCTTCATAAGGGGAGACAAGTTGTTTGTAAGCATTGGAAATTTTTTTCCACCATTCCTTTAAGTGATTATTCATTATTATTGGGGGTGAGGGTGTGAAGACAATACATAGTCTTTGTCTTTCCCTCCTATGGGGTGAGCTATGGGTTATAAATTTGTGATGGATGTAGTTCTTGGGGTATTAATATTGAGACCTCTATAAATCACTCCATCTTTTAGTGTACATAATTTACATTATCTCTTTTTTGGAGAGGAGTTTTTCTCACATTTTTTCTTATTTTCTCCATCTATGAAAGATTAGTTGCATGGTTAGTAATGCACGGGTACCTAACATGACCTAGTTGGTGGTACCCATTTCACTTTGTATTTTCATACCAGTCTTGCATCATTTTAATAATAATTTTCTCCCTCAGTTACTCTTAAGGTGGGATGTTAAGAGTAAATATCATGTCCACTAGGAGACACCATTTACATCTTAAGCTTACTTAGGATTAGTTAACATTAGTTATTCATCATAAACTTTCTTTATATAACTTTTTAATTTAATATTATTCATATGATAAGGTTAGTTATCCTAGGTAATATTGTAAAAAATAGAAAATGTATCATTATTTAAAATTGTCTTTAAGCATGATTCCTGGAATGGATATCCACTGCTGAAAGACATTCCTCAATTAAAATAAGTAATTGATATATTTTCATCAAGTTGGGGGACAAAATTAATCAACTACATAGATCATATTGAAAACTTCTCTTCTAAAGTCTCCTTGAAGGATCCCTCAAGTATACAAATACAAGACAGTGAAAAAAGGGCATTCACTAATATTCTCCCAAAGAATAGTATATGTCAAAGATGCACAAGATAAGATTTTTTGGGCCCGTCCAAGCATGGTTCTTATTTAGTGAAGCAATGGTACACAACTATTCATAGTAGATAGAGTTCCATCTCCCCACAAAGAGCTTTTTTTTTTCTGTTGGAACAATGCAGTTTTTCCAAAAGAAGGAAGCTTCATATGGATGGCTCTACGAAAAAAGGATTCTCACAAATGAAAGATTTTTTAAACTTAACAAACCTGAGAATTTTAATTGTGTTGTTTGTGACCTAGAGTGGGAAACATTAAATTATTTATTTATTCATTATCCTTTTGCTTCAGCTTGCTGGAACTTTGTTATGACAAAACTAAACTTCTCCACTCCTATTTCTAATACATTATGGGATTGGTTCCAAGAATGGCCTATTATCTTCAAAAATGCACTTTTTGCTTGTATTTGGAGAATCACTCCAGTAATGTTTATATGGTCCTTATTGTGGGAAAGGAATAAACATATTTTCAGGAAAGAAACCATGAACTCTGATAATGTATGTGAGATTATTGAGAGATCTATTTATGAGGTTGTTAATTCCTTTTCTCTTAAACATAAAGATTTCTCATCAACCTTTACTATTAGAATAGTCCCAAAGGATAACTGAGAGGGGGGGGGGGGGGGGGGGGNGGGTGTGGTGAATCAGTTATTCGTAACTTTAGTTCTTTTTACTTCTTTAACTTTAGAATACAACAGAGTAAATGCATAATCAGATAACACAGTACTCAACACACAATTTTATTACAGGGAAACCAAATGGTAAAAACCCTGGTGGGAATTGGCACCCACAATAAACTATACTTGTTGGTAGTAATCCATGTTAGAAGATATTTCAACCCTATTAGGAGTTGTACAATACAATGCAATAAGTATAGTGACCTGGTTAAGGGTCAGACCCTATTAGGAGTCTTTTACAAGTAACCCTATTAGGGGTGGTGGACTCACTATCCAAAAGCTCACTGCTTGGTGGTGGACTCACTATATAGTTCTGCTTCTTTCTTATCCAAGAAACCAATCTATCTCCAAGGAATACTACTCCTCTTGAAGTATTCTTCCTGTCATCAATACAACCTTCCCAATATGCATCTGTATATACATGAAGTTTTACATTCTCTGATTTAGGATACCATAAACCATAGTCTATAGTTCCTTTTAGATATCTGAATATCCTCTTGATTGCCATTAGGTGACTCTGCTTGGGTTCAACTTCAAATCTTCCAACAATTCCA
Source organism: Thuja plicata (assembly GCA_018584345.1). NCBI lineage: Eukaryota > Viridiplantae > Streptophyta > Pinopsida > Cupressales > Cupressaceae > Thuja > Thuja plicata. The sequence continues at coordinate 885,528 of MU223813.1, read as the reverse complement.
ACTGCATTAGATATGTTAGGTCTAGATTGAGTTAGATAAATGAGTTTACCAATCATAGATTTGTATAATGTCTTATCAACTGCTGTGGAGTCATCATCTTTTGAAAGCTTGCTTCCGGTTATCATGGGAGTGCATACTAGCTTACAATCATCCATCTAAAAAGTCTTCAGTATTTCTTTCACATATTTAGATTGATTAATGAATATACCTTTATCTGTTTGCTTTACATTTAGTCTCAAAAAGTATTTTATAGGACCAATCATACTCATTTCAAATTCATTTTACATTTCTTTTGCAAATGCTTTACTGAGCTTGTCATTACCCCCAAAGATAATGTCATCAACAAATATAGAAACTAATAATAATCCATTAGGTGTTTCTCTAGTGAATAGGTTATAATCTGCTGCTCCTTTCTTGAATCCAATCTTGGTAAGATAACCATCAAGTCTCTCATACCAAGCTCTTGGGGCCTGTTTAAGACCATAGAGTGCTTTCTTCAATTTGCATACCATGTTTGGTTCATCTGAAAGACTAAATCCTTTAGGCTATTCAATGTAGACTTCTTCATTCAAATCACCATTCAGAAAATCTGTTTTTGCATCCATTTGATAAACTTTAAAGTCTTTGAATGTTGCGTATGCCAGGAACAACTTTATGGCTTCCATTCTGCTTACAGGGGAAAATTTATCAGTGTAGTCTATTCTATCTCTTTGCGTATATCCCTTGCATACCAAGCTTGCTTCATTTTTAACTACTGTACCATATTCATTTATCTTGCTTCTGAATACCCACTTTGTTCCAATCACATTTTTGTCACTGGGTCTAGGGACCAATTCCCATGTATCATTTTTGATTATCTGATCTAATTCTTCTTTCATTGCATTTTTCCAATTAGAATCATTACAATCATCTTCAACACTTAGAGGTTCAATATGTGAAAGTAAACATACCTCTTCATCCATTGCTAGACCTTTTGCTTTTGACCTGATCAAAACACTGCTGCTCTGATCTCCAATGATATCATCTTTAGAGTGGTATCTAGATGTGAATTTTGGAACCTTAGGTGTGTCTTCTTCTTCTGTAATCTATGATTCTTCTCTGCTTGATTCAGGGTC
>MU223813.1:842273-874904 GCA_018584345.1 Thuja plicata | reverse complement strand
TATATATATATAAAGTAAAATGCATAAATAAATATCAATTAGATTTTCATTCTCTATCATCCATATTTTTTTCTACATTTCACTTATTTTGGTTTGGAAAAAAATATAGATTTGTAGGTACGAAAAAATAATCTTTCGAATCAACCACTACTTTCTACTGAAAAATGACAATTTATCTAGCAATCCCTTCTAATGTGAATTGAAAAAATGAAGCAATTTGAGGCTCACACTACATGAATTAACATTTATTTTAGTGCCTTCGGTCCATGAATTGTTCTGAAAATTTATAGTTGATGGGTAAGAAAAATATAATGATTATGTAATTTAACAAAGGTTTGGATTGTATCAGATGTCATCTTAATTGTCATCCATTTATGATGAAACACTTCTTTTTAGTTGTAGGGGAAAGAGACCAGTAGTGGTTTGGGGTTCAATAACTATCCAATCAATGTTATACAATAAAGTCACCAATAGTGGATTATTTATATACCAATAGTTGATTAGTTTTTAGCTTTTTTGATCTATGATTGGCTCATTTGTGCACCATTACTGGAGATTTATGAACCACTACTGGGACATTTGTCCACAAGAACTTGTGACTTGTGGTTATTTCAGTAAGCAACTATTGGTGCAATGGGGGTCAAGTATTGATCAAAACTTTTTTTGACCACTTTTTGACCCTTTCATGTATAACGTCTTCTATACAGTGCATCATTATTTTCCAGGAGCTGAAACCTTAGCTTTAAGTAGTTAAGGTGCATACAGAAATAACTAAACAATTTGTTGAAATATGATATTATTTGCTACCTCAATTAAGTGCGCAAGAAAGTTAGCTATAGCCACTACTGGTTCCTCTCCCCTATTGAGTATTGGAATAACTTTATACGAAATTAATTTTATTAGTCGTCAATACTTTAGTTGCAAGAGCATAAGTAATTGAAATCATTTTTGATGGCATACCCATAAGAAATATCTATTTTATAAATATGAAGGCTCTATGAACAATAATAGAGAGTAGGAACAATGATATGAGGATTGAGATACATGAAAGTAGTGGTATTTTATAGATTATTCTGATTGAGGAGAGAAATGTGTCCTTGATAAGAACTAAAGAGAATTGATGAATTAATGATTATTCTGATAAGCCCATCTCAAGTTGTGTGAAGAAATCAGTATTGCAAGATTGGAGAAGCCTTTTAAGTATTAATAAATATTGAAAGAGGAATTATATAATTTGTCAAATATATTTTATCCAATATCTTGATAGATGTTGAGGAGTTTGTTGACTAAGTGTGAAGGTATTTTCTATAAGAAGACAAGTTTAGAATCTATTGATTAAGGCTGATAGAGTAGGGTGTAACTAAGGCTTAGGATTGATGAAAGATCAATACATGTGTGTTACTATAAAAAAAAGGAAATAGTGTTGACAATGGAAGTGTTGTACTAGATTAGTTATAAGAGTATTTTTGTTTTGTAATTATTTTCTAAATTTTTATAAACAAGAATTCAAAGGGTGTTGATAATAAACATGTTCTAGATGTTCATCTGAAAGTGTTTAATGGTATGAAAATCCAAATAATTTGATTTTTATTTGCAAATTGTTGATAAACCTTATGTTTTAGTCAACAAGGAGAGTACCCTAATCCAAATTACAACATAAGCATAAAGAAACACCATTAGAACCCCTACTTTGGGCTATTATAGCTGAAAGCTAGTAGAAGCCCCCATAAGCAAAAAACAAAAAACAATAGTAATTTAAACTTGAGAGATCATCTTAACAATACTAACAGCTTCATTATCAGTGTAGTAACCTATCATCATAATTTATCTATAAGGGTATGTTTATTAAAATATAGTCAAACAATAGCACGTATGTTGTGACAACAAAAATAACAAGCAATTATTTAAAACTATCATAATAAGTAAATAGAGTAGCATAAAAAAAGTAGGACAAAAGAAAACTAGCTTAACTATTATTGAATTTAGAGATATTCTTCCAGTGCTTTGACAAACTGTTAAGCTTTCTCTTGCCATATTTATTGTCTTCTTCCTATGCTTCCTCCTCACTTTGGTGCTCCTCCTTCCTTTTCTTCACCATTTTCCTTATTCATATTTTTTGTGTAGCAACTCTATAACTTTTTTTCCATAAAGCCATCAATTACTCTACACCGAGAGGATATAGTAGTGATGAAATGTTCCTTGGTAATGACTGATGGGGCAATAAAATCCTCATGGATAGAGTGTCTCTTAATTAGTCTTTCAAATTGGTCTTGAAGATTAGGGATTTTACCATCATTGCCTAGACTAGGGGATAAAGGGATGTTCCCCAGGATGTTGTTAGCAGTAGGAATAGAAGAATTGCATACCATTTTCATATTTTCCTCTAATTCACTCAAATTTACTGTAATGTCAACTGCTTTTTATTTTTCTTCATCCCATAAATCCTCTTCTTCTTCTGCAAAATCTTTGTCCACAATATTCTTTGTTGATTAATCCTCTTTTGGATCAGATTTATAATTAGTCTCTAGAACCACCTCTTCCAAAATTTATTTATCTTTTATTTCTTTATTGAGAAAAAAAGTAGACATCCTTTCACCTGAGCTGATATCATCTTTTGGCTCATCAAAATTTTTAATTTCTTTGACATTCTCATCCTTCTTGTCCACATGAATTAAAGGACTCAATTTCTTGACATTTTTACTTATTTTTATATCTTTTGAGGGACTCAGATTGCTAATAGCAGCCTTCATTTTCTAAGGGGTGGTGTTTTAACAATGTTGCTTGAAGAGGTATTTTATTTGAAATAGATTTAGGGGTTTTTCCCCTTTTCTTTCTACTAGGATTGGGCCTTTACAGTAGTGGGTTTCTTTCTAAAAGCTCAATTTTTAGATAGATTTTAACCGACACTATATTTTGGTTTTTCTCATGTTGGGGATAAGAGAGGAGATGATTGTGAAATTGGGATTTATTGAACTCATGTTGATAGAGTTCATATATAAGACCCTAGTGAAGTGTGGGTGACACAACCTTAGCAATGTTGCTGCTTAAAGATGAGAAGAGGAAAAATAGGATATTTATCTTATGGCCATTTGTAATGTGATTGAAGAGAAAAAAGTGGTAACTATGGAAGGTACTATATTGACCCTCAAGGGTGAAATAATTAATTACGTAAAAAGAAACTAGAGCATCTAGGTGGGAGGGGGGAGAAGGTAAGGAGAACTTATCATACCCATTCTCATTAGCATCCACAACCATTTTACCCTTTCTTATAAAATATCTTCATATACACAGCTTGTGATGCCCATAGCTTCTCTTCTTGACTTTATCACCTTCACATTTTAAACTCGTGGCTTCAGCAATCAATTATGGAGTCACACAAAAATTGATGCTACTAATTATTATATTTAATTGATTCCATGAGTTGCATAACTTTATGGACAAGGTGTTATTGTAATTCATCGTCACTTGGAATTATGGCGTTAGCTCCACCATGCTAAAGATGTCCCATAATTCATTGTTCAACAAAATTTCTCCATAATCTTTTGGCTTTGAGTATTTGACAAGCTCTCCCATCACTCTCACCTCATAAAAATTTAATTGGAGATTAAAAAAATGGACATTTTAGGCCCACTCATTCCATTTTGAAAATAAAACAAAAAACATTTTTTCTTCCTTTTACTAGACAATTTATGAAGATTCTTTAACATAATAAAATTATGCCTTTAGAAAAAGAAAATTAACTTCATATTATAACTCATCATCATTATACTACATCTTTGGCTGCTATAAAAGATATCGGGGTTAAATTTCACATTTTTTAAAGGATATATCCCATTAAGAGTAGCTTTAGGAATTAGGTTAGGTATCTAAATCTCATTTTGGATCTCATTTTTGTCCTCCTCTACTTATAAATATCTATAAGTAGATCTTACTAAAAAGTATCCAAAAGAGTTATATTTCAATATCCATTTATTTGTGTTCATAAAAAAAAAGAGGTAGCAGTCAAGTTAGAGGGGCAAAAAGGAATTGAAGTCGTCTTGCATACTTTTTCTAACTTGTGGAGGGATTCCTATTCTTTCTTGTAATTGATTTTTAAATTTCTTCCATAACGCATTGCTACCTTGCCATTCAATGCAGTTAATGACAAATTTTCCATTTTTTACTCAAGAACCATCTTCTAATTTTGTTGAGGTTGTTATAATTTGCTAGGAGTTTATCCTGAAACTAAATATCCTCCTAGAAGTTCTGATTAATTCAAGTGGGATAAGAAGACCCAAATCCTACCTTAAAAGTGACATCAAGTCAAAATGATAGGTGCAAACAACTTCATAAGAGATGAATTATTAAACTAGCAACCTAATAGAACCCCTTGCTCGAAAGGAAGGAAGGAAAAGGAAGAAGAAAATGGTATAGTAATAGGAGAAAGGAGAATGAAAGAACCATAAGAAACCCATACTCCATCTACCAAAAGAAGGGAAAGATAATATATTACTACTAGAAACCTCATTCTACAAGCAGTCAGCCACATCCATAGGATAACCTGCCAGAAAAGGTAAAGTCAGACACAAAATGACACCAAGAATCAACATAACTAGTAGAGTAGGACCCACCTCAATAGGGCCTGACTCCACATAAATATAATTCACATAGAGAAGAAACTAGAAGAAGATTAGCAATGCCCACATCAAAAGAGACAAACAAATAAAACCAGAAGCCCACTAAAAATGCAACACAAAATCCCCAAAATTATTGAAAAGACAAAGAACATTAGGAAGTAAAAATGTACCTATAAGTTGAGAAGAATGAAAAACCACACATAGAGCCCTCAGATGAAAATCCCTAGTGTCTACTAGCCAGAACGCCCAGACAATCAAAAGTGGGGAAGAAAAGAAGTCCTAGAATGATCCACTAAGTAGTAAGAACCCTACAAACAATATGACAAGGAAATGATTCGATTGAGAGACCCATAGTGAAACCAAAATCCCCCAACTACATAATGGGGAGGAGGAAACACCAGAAACACCAAAAAAAAGATGGGATGGGAACCTTGCACCTACAGAAAGAAGTATAAAAAGGGGTCCACAAATAGGCCCATTCTAATTTCTCAATTCTCCTTTGTAAAAAAAACCCTATCTAATTTCTCCTTAATGTTGTTGAGACCCATTCTTCTGTTGTTCCAGGTGAAGGTCCCATTTTCTCTTTGAATCTCTAGGATATTTTCTTTAGAAACCAAATTCTTGAAGTCAATTTGAGGATGGGATTTGCTATGAATCCCCCACATTCTTATGATATGTGAACAATAGTGTTAAAGTCTCCAACAATAATGAAGTTCTTATCTATGCTTGATTTAAATAGACTACTGATTTCCTCCCAAAATTCCTACTTCTTCTTAATGATAATTGGTCCATATACACTTAGGATAGAAAAATATATTGGAGCTTAAACTTTTGATATTACCCCAATCCAATTGGGCCTTCCCACCAGCTTGGAGAAGTCCACTCATCATGGATTCCATAGTATAGAAATCCCACCAGAGGATCCAATTGCCTCTTCAAACTCTGTGGACGAGAAACCTAAGCCCTTTAAGAATATCTCCACTTTCTCTACGGTTATTGTTGTTTCCTATAATATCACTATATTTTCCTTAAATGAGAAAATGAAACATTTGACAAAAATCTGTTTGTTAGGGGTGTTTAGACCCCTAACATTCCAAGATATTATCTTCTTTGCAACTTGGGAAGTAACTTACTCTTCCCTACTTGCATATATGCTATGATTTTTTTTATTTGATTCTTCCCCACCTTCGGATCTTAGAGATTCCAAGAATTATCTACATTTCCCTTGTTTCTTTTTTTCCCTATGATATGGATAGATTTTAATATAAGTTTATCTTTATAATCCAAGGCTGATATTAGACACTTGGGGTTGAATGGGAGTAAGGGGATATTTTTTTAGGCTCTTCTATGTGTGGTTTGAAGTAGTCATATATTTATCATTTAAATTTGAAAGAATCATACCCTGTAATTACTCAATTCTTTCATTTTCCTCCAAATAATTTGAATCTAGGAGTCTTTCAACAAAGGTTAAAGTGAGTGAACCATCAATTTTATCATGTCTTGAAGTGGTGGTATTTTATGATGTTCCAAATAATTCATAAATTTCCTATAGCCTAGGTTAAATAGTTGGGATTTTATCTTTTTCATTTATTATTTCATAATCTATATTGTCCTTACCTGCTCCATTTTTCTTCTTTTTCTATATTTTTTGTTTGAGTGGAGAGATTCCACATTTAATTTTGTCACCCAATTAATCTTTCTTCACTGGAACTCCTCCTATCATAACATTTGTCCCTAGGGTTAAATAACCTTTAATGTGGACTAAGTGAGATCTACGATGCATTTATTTTTATAATATCCTTGTAAATTTTCTACATACATTTCTAATACTTCTTGAAAGTTGAGGATGAGATCTTATTTCCCCAAATTTCACCAACCTTTCACTATGTTCCATCTGTGGGTAGATTCAAGCTGGGCCCTTTACACTACCATAAAATCTAGATGTATCTTTCTCTCCTTCCTATTCTTATCTATATTCATCATATCATTAAGTTTGTTTTTAAAAGTGCCTTCATCTTCCTTGGTGAGTGAAGGATTAGTATAGGCCTCTGTTCCCTTTAAGTCTGATTCATGAAAGTTTCCATGTGAAGGAATATCCATAGTATGACTCTTGACTACCTTTGTCAATGGGATAGAAGTGTAAATATTACCCACCTCTATATCACTTTGAGAGTAGGGAGTATTTTTATTGAATGTTTTTTGACAATCAGTTATGATCTATAAGGTTAATGTTTGACTTGAGGCTTCTACCACCCTTGGATCCTCTACAAGAACTTAATCTACAAATTCTATGATGAAATTTTATTGTACTTCTCTCAACCATTGGAGTAAAATCCTTTCCACATACCTATGATTTAATTTGGAAGGTTGATTCTCTAAGAAATTTTTGTTCCCATTGAAAGAGACATGGGATGGATCAACTTGTAATGGAATTACCAGCCACTGGTAGAACCTTTTTTTTTTTTTTTGGCAAAAATGGCAGTGCCATTAAAAGATATATTAGAATTTGAAATGCTTCAAGGCCTCATAAGGGAAAGAAGAAGAAAGAAAACCCTTAATCATTTACCATTACATACATTTTGAACAAAGATTTTGAGAAGAAGAAACAGGGGAGAACTTTAGGAGTGCATGTTCGTTGCGGACGGGTTACATAGAAACCCCGACAAAATATAGTACCACAAAATAGAAGACTGGGGACGCGAAATTTCCAAAATTATGTAGAGAGTTGTTATGGAGGCTCTAAGCCTATACAACTTGACTTGTGAGAATTATCTATAGCACACCCAAGCTTGTCCAAAATTTTCAGTGTACTGATCTAGGTACCATTAAACCTATTGTTGCTGCTTCCCCAGCCTCTTCCCGCTTCGGCCTTGAGAGTTTTTTGATGAAGCTAGAGAGAGCACTGATGGGCTAGACATTGAAAGACCAGTTTCAACATATGCAATGATAGTAGAAAATCTTTCAAAAAGAAAGAATGCTTTAGCCACCATACCATTTGGGAGGATATCCATTATTTTCATCACTTCTTTACGCATCAGCAACTGGTCTCGCCCTTCCAGTGACTGCTTGAGTATTTCATACAAATTTGCACATTCTTTTTTATCTTCCAACTGCTAAGGAGGAAAAAGGCCCCCAACCCATGCTTTTGAGCCATGTAGATTATAATTTTGTAATGCGAGATGGAGTTCCTCAGCCAAAACATAATCAGGACGAAAAACTTTGCTAGCCGTATCTAGAAGTAAAGTGTAGTCAGGAAGCATGTCATACCAGTTAGATAAGAATACCGAGATGACCTAGGAATGGTAGATGTGTCTTGGTGCATTTGGCAGCAGTATCTCATCACCTATGATACCTTTTATGGCATCCAGTATTTTGTTTGGCAAGGGCTTAAAAATCACTTGCATTTATCTGTCCACGTATGGCCCTACAATGGGTGTTCCCAATTCTTGACATTGAAATAAATTCATAGATTCGGATCCTGGTAGCCCATTGTGTATCTGCGAGAGCCTAGTTAGGTTTGTAAAAATAGAGGAGTGGTTTAAGTGGAGGGATTAGGTGATTAAATAGCTCTTCGCTTCTTTAATTAGCATGATGCCTATCACATGGGTCTGTCCTGTTCACTTTCATTTAATTCCCATGTATTTTAGATTTATGAGATAATACGCTCTCTTGTGGATTTGAGTATACTCTGTTGAAGATCAATAGCTCATAAATTCCATTTAATCCCCTCGTGTTTCAGATTTTGAGGATATTTGGCTATCTGTGGTATTGGATATACTCTGGCATAGAATAGGAGATCACATATGTTTAGAGGATGTCAGCTCACCTTTAGTCTGTGCGATTTGGCTTAGCAATTTAAATTTCTCACCGTGTCTTGACAGGGCATTAATGGCCCAAGTATGTGTACTAAAGAGCTCTTGTGGATTACATTGTGAGAGTGTAAGAGCCTCAAGTCCCCAAAAATCCATTTGGTACCCTGCCATTAATTCATATCCAAAAAAGAGTGATATATTATATTTGACACATGCGGCATTAGGTACCTTTCTTGAACCTCTCTGTAGGTGAAACTGCTAGGATGCCAGGGTGAGCAGACTTACTTCACTTCCTCCCTAAATAATTTTGGGACTTCATTTACCTGTACTTGGACATGGTCCAATTCCATATCTTCCACGATGTCATCCACCCCCAGATTTTCTTACCAGTCTGTGAGTTTGTTACCCTCCCTGTAGCAATGTGAGATTTTGTATGAGGAGAATATGGGAAGGAGCTTTGATACTTCCTTGAGCATATATTGGAGTTCCTAGTTAACTGAGGCTTTCATGGATATGTATGATATAATGATAAGTGAATTCTCCTCTATGTGCAGGTCTGAAACCCCCATTCGTAAAGCTTGTCTGACTCCACAAAGAACATCTCTAGCTTCTGCTAGATTATTACTTCCCTCTGGTAAGTTGCAATGTGTAGCTACAATGACTAATTTGTCCCACCTCCTCAGAACAAAGCCCACACCTGATTTCCTAGGATTTCCTTTACACACACCATCGAAGTTTAGTTTAATTAGTTTACCTTCTGGAGGTCTCCATTTATAGTCTTTTCTAATATGTTGTTTGGGAATTCTGCCTATCAGAACTCCGTGGAATGGAATTTGGATCTATTTCCATTTATTTAGAATTTCATTATCAAAAGATGAGAATGTGGATGAGAGTTTCTTATTTTTTTCCACATGAGCATTCACCATTTCATAAATACTTTTTTCAACCATGGTATAAACCTGATCTACCAGAGAGGTTTGGTGTCTGAAGATTCTTTTGTTTCTTTCCCACCATATGCTCCACATTACTACCACTGAGGTTACTCACCAAATAGTAGAGAAAAAAGCCTCTTGGTGGGGAAGGGGCCATTGGAGCAGAATCAACTTCAGAGATTTGTGGAGGGGGCCCTGCCACCTGAGTTTGTTTAGGCTCCATTTCCATACATTTTGGGCAAAGTCACAGCCAACAAAGAGATGGTCTGTGTCTTCTTCTACACTACCAAATAATGGGCATGAGAAGGAGTCCGTGATCCCCAGCCTCTTTAGTCTTGAACTTGTTAATATCCTATCTTGAATGGTGAGCCATGTAAATGCACCAATTTTGGGTATGATTGCATTATGCCATGAGAATTTATGAATGGGGATGTTTAGGTTTGCTATATTTACCAATGAGTTGTACCCCTCTTTAACTGTGTACTTACCCGAGTTACTCTTTGTCCATATCAACTGGTCCTTCTCCCCACTGATGGATAGGAATCTGTTCCTTAATATATTTTGGAGCTCTAATTTTTCATTGGGGGGGAATCGGGAGATGGGAGAAGTCCTTCCATTTGTACTTTCCATCTTGTAGTGTGAAGTAGTCCTGAACCTTGACTCCCCAATTTTATTCAAGAACTGTTCTGTCAGTTTGGAGGTGTTGAGTGGAAGACAATTTTTGATATCCATTCCACAATTCTACCCAGAATAATGCCTGTGAGCCCGAATTAATTTTCCATGACAGGTGTGGGAGGATAATGTTTCTGCTGGTGTTAATAAAATTCCACATGACATAACCTGTGGGGGGATTGGTAAAGTTAAAGATTCACTCTGGGGCATCCGTGTCAAGGTACTTGACCCTAATGAGTTGGCTCCAGAGGCTCTCAGGTGTATCATAAATTTTCCAAGACAATTTAGCTCCTAGACTGATGTTCCTCTCATGAATTTTATGAAAGCCCGGGCCCCCACTGGATTTTGGTTTGCAAAAGTTTTTCTAGGAGACCAGGGGAATTTTTGCCTTATTGTCAATATTCCCTTTCCAAATAAAATCTTTTAAGCACTTTGAGATTTTCTTCATCACTCCAGGGGGGGCAAGGATGATAGACATTATGTAATTTAGTATTGAGCTTAGAACTGACTTTACTAGGAGGATTCTACTTGCAAGAGATAACCATCTAGCTTTCCACAAAGCGATCCTCTCCCTGATGCTTGTTACCACTCCATCCCAGAAAATTGATTTTTCTTTGCCCTAGAAGAAAGAAATGCCTAGGTATTTACAAGGGGTTTTGGCTGCCGAGAAGCCTAATGTTCGCTGAATGATTTTGGCCGCTTTAGGATTGATGTTGACGAGGAAAATTTTAGATTTTGTTTCATTTAATTTTTGGCCTGAGGCCTCACAGTATTCTGCTAGAGTATCTTTAATAACTATGGCCTCTTTAATACAACCTTTTCCAAAGAGCAGTGAATCATCTGCAAATAGGGTGTGTGAAATGGAAAGATGTGATTTCCTAATGTTGATCCCCTCCCACAGACCTGAAGATTTTTCATGGGCAATGAGCCTGCTGAGACCCTCTGCTAAGATGATAAATAGGAATGGGGAGATAGATTCCCCTTGACTCACCCCTTGTGAAGAGGAGAAGTACCCACACGGGCTCCCATTAATCATTATTGCAAATTTGGCTCCTGATATGCAAGCCTGAATCCATTTAATGTGAAAGCCCATTTTGGTCATGATTGCAGACAAAAATTTCCAGTCTAGATTGTCAGAGGCTTTAGTCATATCCAGCTTAAGGATCATGGTAGGCATGCCTTCTTCTTGAATAGTGTGCAACACTTCATGTGCAATGAAGGGCCCCTTCTACTATGTCTTTCCTTGGGACAAAGCCACCTTGCTGCTCTGAGATGATTTTAGGGATTAATTTTCCCAAGCGAGAGGCCATAGATTTAGATATAATTTTGTAAATCATGTTACAGAGTGCTATAGGCCAAAAATATGCAAAGTTTTGTGGGTTTTGAAACTTGGGGATGAGTGTGATTATTGTGTTATTAAACTATTTAAGCATACATGAGTGTTTTCTAGATTCTTCCCTTGCTTTCAGAATGTCTAAACCCATAAAATCCCAACATTTTTGGAAGAAGAAAAGAGTGAGTCCATCTGGGCCTGGTGCTTTATCTGCATCCATAGAAAATATTATGGATCTAATTTATTCTAAAGTGAACGGTGCAAGAAAAGGCTTGTTATCCAAGGGAGAAACCAATGTTGGAATGTAATTGATAATTGGGGGGTTGGCTAATTCTAGTCTTCTTGTACTTCTACTGTAAGAAGGTTGGAGAAATATCTTAGCGCTTCCATTTGAATATCTTTGTTCTAATTGAGAATATGACCATTGGAATCCTTAATTTGAAATATCAAATTTCTATGTCTTTTTACTTTGGCTGAAATGTGGAAAAAAGCTATGTTTTTGTCTCCATCCGGGAGCCACAATTCTCTTGATCTCTGCCTCCAGTAGATTTCTTCTCTACTTAGCACCTCTTCCAACTTAATAGTAGTCCTTCTTTGTTCCTCATATACTTCGGCTGACATACCCTTGTTGAGGATAATGTCCTTAATGTCTTCCAGATTCCTTTGAAGTTCAACTTTTTGTTTAAATATGTTCCCAAAGGAGGTTTTATTCCATTGTTTGATGTTTTCTTTCAGGAAGACAAGCTTTTTTGACAGCTTGAACATGGCCGTGCCAGTAGTGTGTGGGGCATTAAACCACCAATTTTGCATTAATGTGAGGAAGTGTGGGTCCCTAAACCACATTTTTTCTATTTTGAAGTATGGTCAAGGTCGATTATTTGAGATAGTTGATTGGGTTTCTGCTGTGATAGCAAAGTGATCCGACCCTATTAAAGATAGGATCGAAGATTGACATACCCCATGATCCTCTAGCTAGGGGGAGTTTAGTAAGAACCTATGCAATCTAGATCCCACAAAGTGAATGCCTTTTCTTTTATTAGACCAAGTGATACACCCATTTGATGGTACGCAGTCAAGAAGTTGGTTACGGTCAATGAAATCTCTGAAATCATCAGTGAATTTTGGAGATGGGTTTTCTCCCCCTATTTTGTCTTGCTTTCCTAGGGTTGCATTAAAATCCCCTCCCAGGATAATTTTCTTATCATCCAGGCCTAGCAAAAGCTGAGACAGGAGTGACCAAAGCCTTGTTTTCCCTAAGACTGAGATAAGGGCATAAACATTTATGATTATGAAAGAGAGAGAATATTGAAAATTCAGCCACCATCCAGTTTGTGTTTTGAGATATCATGTTTATTTGGCATTTGGTTCTATTCCAAAGGATTGCTAGCCCCCCTGAAGATCTAATTGCGGCCGACAAAGCAAAATCCCAGTTTTTCCATGAAGAGAATAGTTTATTCCTTGCCTCATTTGATAGTTTAGTCTCCTGAAGAAGAATTAGGTCTGCCCCTCCCACTCTAATATGATCTTTTGCAAGGCATGCTTTGTTAGGGGCATTGAGCCCTCTAACATTCCATGAAAGTAGCCTCATATTTTATTCAGAGGGCAACTCACCCTCCTACTTACTGTTAGTTGTTTAGATATTAAATCTGAAGCCTCTGCCTTGCATTTCCTTGGGGTGCACTGGAAGCTGATGGTTAGTTGGGTGCCAGTAGCAATTTGCTCTTGAGTTTTTCTCACCCTGGTGGGTCTAGCCCTTGGTCTCTTATAAGAGACTGGTTTAGCTGCCTTTCAAGGATCTAATTTAGTTTGGTAGATTACATAATAATCAAATTTAACAATTTGGCCATCTCCTACTGTTTCATTGGTCTCTATCTCATATGGGGGTGATCTGCCCCATTTGGTTCAGCTGGAGACTGGGTAGAGTCTGGGGGCAAACCATCTAATTTATTATTAGGAATTTCTAGAATCAAAGAGTCTATCATCAGGTCCATATCCATGTCCATATTAGCTATACTACCATCCGGTTCTAGGTTAGTCCAATGGAAAGTTTCCCCTGACAAGGGAGGAAATGTAGACTCGGAGAGCAAAGGTGCTAGGGCCTTGCTGCTAAGCTCAGGTTGGGAAAGCATCTGCTCTTTGAAGATCCCAGAAAGGTGGCCAAAATATTAGGTTTGGGGAAGGTCACCCAGGTCAACCATAATGTCTCTGACCTTAGACTCAAGCACCTTTGATGGACGGGTTAAGGGAAGGGATTTGCTGGATTTAGTATGTTCACAAGAAAGAATGTGCTTAGCAAGAGTCTCCTGGTGAAGAGGTTGAGAATTAAATGGAGCTCTCAGGAAAAGAGTCTTCACTGAACCATGTAAGGTAGAATACAACCATAAATATTTGTATAGGGTGAAGAAAAAATCTGAGATAATGAGGCCCAAATATGAGGTGTGGGGATTCTCGGTAGGAAGCTCTTCACTAGCCCCCTGAAATTTTTCTGGATTAATATGCTTGATCTTCATCAAGAATGAGCATAGTTGGGGGTTGGAAGTAGGGTCTTTACAAATTTCGATGTCCCCCTGATTGAATTCTTGTCACTGGGTGTTAAAATGGCCCAGTGTTTCTTGTCTCTGTAGGACCGCATTAGCTTCTTCAACTACAAGTTTTTGTGACCAAGTACCCCATTTTGATTTGATTTTCAGGACTGATGGAAAATCCTTCATTTGATCAATAAAGAGGCATACTCTAGCCTCCTTATGGGTGTGTTCATAAGGTAAGAGATCATGGTGAATAAAAATCCCCACTTTGTTGGATAAAGCTTCAATGATGTCTGGATCCCTATACTCCAGAGGGAGTGATGGGAGGGTGATCCAGAAGGGTAGGAAGTGGTATGTCTTGGCTTGAGTGGAGAGGTTAGGGGTCGATTCCATTGTGAAGAGTCTTGAACCCATATAGAACCACCCTTTTTCCTTGTGAACCACATCACGGGAAGATTTGGAATCGAATAGGGCCACAAAATAGTTGGAATCTAAATCAAGCATAAAGAAATTCTATAGTCCCACCCAAGATTTGAGTGCTCATTCCTTAATTTGCATAAAAGACAATAGAGGGTTTGCACATGTACCTACTAGTGCCGATTGACAAAGTATGGAAATCTGTTGGAAAAGCATGTGTTCTGGTAGAACAATCGATGCTTTTGATTTATCATTGGTTTGCCAATGCGGAGGCTTGGGACCCTTTTTATTTCTCCAGACTAGTTTAGATCTGCCCGGATTGGGATTGAAGGGGGCTCTGAGTTGGTGGGGCTCTTCTAAAACTAGATCTAAGTGCTTTGCCATGGAAGGATGTGTTGTCACCTCCTTTGGAGATCCCAAAGGGGTTCCATTATAGATGTCAAAGATAGGTTGTTTCTCTTTACTGAGTTTTTCCCTTGGTTTCCCGGCTACCTTTAGAGTCCTCTAGAGTTTGGGGTTTTCCTGCCCAGATAGATTTTTGAAATTTTTTCTGTGGGGGCCTGTAGTAGTGGAGGGTTGGTGTATGACATGAGGCCATCTCGAAGTCTCTCCTTCTTCATAGAAAATGTAGCCCTGGAAATCCCAAGGGGGGCTGTGAGGGGAGGAGTCACCACTTTCCTTTTTCCTTTGGACAGAGCCCTTAGGAATGTATCCTTGTGTATTGTGGGTCCTTCGGGTGCTCGATTAAGATTCTCGGTGCTCCTCTGATTGCCTGCCTTTTGGATATTAAATCGAGGGTTTACAAATATAGGTTTGGTAGGCTGGACCACGACCTTGCTAGAGAAGATCTACAGGGGATTTGTCTTTGCTGTAGTTTTTGTCCCTTTTTGGTTTGGTAAAGATCTATATTTATGCGCAAAACCAAAACTCCGAAGGCCCAGATTTGGGATCTCTTATGGTTCAAAGACCTATTGGACAAATGGCCTCTGTCTGAAAATGTGCCTAGAATCTTGACCCACTACCAAATCATCAGGAATATTACGTACCCATTGATGCTGCCTACCTTGACCGGGAAAGCCATTGCTCTGGGTCTGCCATTCCTGCAAGTTCTGCTTCTGCCAGTCTCACAGGTTCTGCTTCTGCCAATCCCGCTGGTTTTCGGCCGTTGCCACTGGTAGAACCTTATTACTAGGAATAAATATAATATTATGAGAAGGAACCTTTAGATATATATTTTCTTAGTTTTGAAGGTTCCTTCTTTCCCTCAATTTGGGATTAAGAAAGAAAAGACCCTATGTTCCATTGTTGTCAATCCATACTTATCACAGTGAACTTCCCTACCAACTTAAAACATACATTAGTTACATAGGGAGGGCCTTATGTCTAATTGTTGAGGAAATGTTATAGGAATAAATATTTAATTCTCATTATAGAAGCGTGTCAATCTCCAGGAGAAGATCCAAAGAATTAGAGTAATCTTCTCTCAAAAATTTCCTTCTTTTTGTTCTTTTCTAATTATACATGTTGTTGCTTGTATGTCTATTTATGGGAAGAGAAGGGATGTCTTCAATTAATTTCCTATAAAATCCTTCACAAACCTATGAAATATTTCATAAGTTTAGACAAAAAGGGTCCCTATCTATATCCATATTCCCACTATCCAGGCTATTGTGCCCAAATGAATCTCCCAAATGGGATTCAAATTCTGAATGTACGTGGTCATATGTGACCCTTTAAACTCAGATCCAAAATTTAGAAATTATTTTAATTGATCTTGGTAATTACTTATCTATATTCATTAGGAAACAAATTTTAGGACTTTTATTCCACTCAAAGAGGGTATTCTTTAGGGTATGTCTACCTCCCTCTACTCTATAGGGAGATTTTTAAGAGATACCCACATCACTATAAATTTTAATGAGTTATTTTTTATATGAAAATTAGGATTCTATTGTTGCATATGAAACCTATGTTGTTATGGAACCAACCTTTGGAAGGTTTTATCTCTACTTTTTTTGGTTTTTAAATTAACAATGAAAAAAACCTTAGAGATGCATCTATGCATTCTATATGAGAGATATCATTCTAGTTTTCAAGAACACATTTATAGAAATCTAAAAATGGCATATTGGTTTCCTAGAACTTAAAAATTATGAATTTTTGTTAAATTAGATGCATTCTCCCATCTAATATATCCTCTCAGAGAGTGATGGATAGATCTAGGTTAGTTGGAT
This sequence comes from Thuja plicata, assembly GCA_018584345.1. Lineage (NCBI taxonomy): Eukaryota > Viridiplantae > Streptophyta > Pinopsida > Cupressales > Cupressaceae > Thuja > Thuja plicata. Next base: position 858,363 of record MU223813.1, on the reverse strand, counting down.
TCTAATTTTTGAGGTCTTGATTCAACAATTTGACAGATTCCTTTCAATTTTCTGCACTGTTGAAAATACCCATAAGAGTATGGGTCTCTTTAGAGTCAACATTTTCCCTAAGAGCCACCTACTTTTTCAATTTTTGTGTCTCTTTTTTTCCATTTGAATGTAGCTCTTAAGTCTTTTCTATGATCTAAGAAATCTCCCTAGCTAGATTTTTTAAACGCAGGTTGTTATTCCATTGTATAATGCTTAGCCTTTATAAGTGTACATCCTAATACATCCTTGTTCACACTTTCTTTGGTATATTAGGATTGAAATGCCTACCCGCCTTTGTAGTTGAAAGAATAGTAATGAAGCTAGGGTATTTTCCCTTGTTCAGCTAAAATCTGAATCCTTTCTTCACTCTGGACAACAAATGACCCCTCCCCATTATTTTTCATTTGAATGTTTTCATTTGAGTTCTCTGATGGGGTGGATACAAAGGAAACTTTTCAATTGTGAATTGGTCAACTGGTGAAGTTCAATGGTTCTCATTGAGCCCACCAAGGTTCAAATCTGGTGAAGAAATCTGATAAGGGATGAGGCTAGGATCGTGCCCTAGGAAAATTTGGCGGAATGGATGCCCCTCAGTCCTTGGCTCTTCGCCAAAGAGAATGAACTATTCTCAAAAAAATAAAAAAAATTTCATCACCGATCCCCCAAGGCCCCCCTACATATTTTTTCTTGTTGTTAAGTTAATCCATCCATGCCTATTGAAAGGTTGTTGACGCTACTTCTGAATTTGTCCCAGCCTCTATGCTCTAAGTGGTGCCTTCTATGGTAAAAAAAACCAGATCTCTCCCCACCTACAATAAACCATCCACTCGCCTTGATAAAAAATCTGCCAACAATGATCTTTATAAAATTTTTAACTTCATATTTGCCTATGGTCAAGTGCCATTAGTAAAATGTTTGGGTACATGTAAACTAGGTATTCTTAGACTCTAAGAAATTTAAATGAAAACCAAGTTCAAAAAAAATATTTTGATACCTAAAATCCAATGCCAAATGGGAGAAAGTTTTTAATGTCAATATTGTAATTGCATCTTCAATTGTCTCATACTTCCATTCATAGTCCAATAAAGATGCACTAGTACATTTGACCTTAATTTTTGACCAACATTTTCAACCGAGCATTAAAATGGTTTTTCTTGGTCGGATAGTAGAAGAAATTTTTTGATTTTTTTTATAGTCATTCCCATGTTGGTTGAAATTACCACCACCATAAAATGTGGTCATAATTCTGACCAAAATGGGAATAACTTAAAAAAGGGGTTTTATTTCATTTCATTATGCAACACACTAGCATAAGTGGGGATACGCAGATGCAAGAGATGACTTGATACAAGGTTGCAGTGCATTGGCATAAGCGGGGATAAGTAGAACTCACTACAAGGTTGGTGGAAGAAATAGAATTTATAAAGAGAAGGTTGTTCTTTATCCACTGAGGCTACGAGGAAATCTATCCAAAAGATCAGGCTACACAAAGATCAGGCTTTCCCAAGAGTTAATCCTTTAGCTCAAGTATTATACTAACGACTTAATTCAACTTAGTGGGCTAAGATATACAAAGTAAGAGATTGTTCATCTTTCCCCAGACTTATTACACTTTAGGTTTTATACTAATGGATTTCTCATAAACATTTTATATGGTCATCTACTAAAGTTTTGAAACCTAGACTACCATACACACCGTAGACTCTAAATTGTTCTAAGTGTGATTTTGAAATTTCGATTGACATGGAGTGTTTTATTTCAATTCTCTTACAAGATAACATGTCTAGTGACAATTTCAAAGTGCAACATAGTTTTTCAAAAAACATGCCTCAAGCTTAGTCTCAGATTCATAGAAAAAAGTCTTGCAAAATATTTCATAATTCTTCCTACTCCAATCCATGACCAAAATATCAAATATTGATTGTTTTTCTCTAAGTTTAGGGATCCCACAACTTAAATGCCAAGAGTTGAGCACAAAGGCATCAAAATTGTTGGACTGGGTTTATATTTGAATATTAAAGCCACATGCAAATACTCACATTGAAGCCATTAATAGCTATAATAGCTAATTGAAGGGTTTTAATAAAATATTTTTTGGACCTTCTTCATTACATGTTTTGATATATTTTGTTGAGGGTTCCAATTTGAGTACTTGGAATACAAATTGGTATGGTTTTCCTTTTTCATGTGAATTGAAGACAATCTATTTAGTACTCAAAATATGCACCTCCATTTATGATTGTTTGCACTTTTGTTTGGGTATGTTTATCTAATGGGAAGACGTAATTATTTTGATTTATGGTTAATGTTTACATCATAAGGATCTCCATATAGCATAACATGACAGTTTTTTATGGTGATCCTTTGATATTCAAATGATTTTTGGATGGGGAATTATTTTTCTTGGTTTCATGGATCATATAACACATAAGCTTTCTTATGGGTCATGTTTTTCATGCCCCCATGGATTATAATTTATTCATCCATGCATGATTTGGTATTTGAAGGGCATTATTTAGTAAGGGACCTTATTCATAACATGTTGTGATACACTTTTCCATAGTTGGTATACCTCTTGAGATTTCCAAAATAAACCATGCACTTTATATCAATGGCACATTTGGTTATCTTTATTTTTTTGATGATATTTGTGATGGGACATATATGTTGTCTTCTACTCATTTCCAATGCTTTAGATTATAGTTTTAAATATATATACTCCTTGGTTTACATGTTTCAGTTTAGAGGAACTGATAGCTTGTTGGTAACTGTGTTTACCTCTCACATGACAATATGAAGGCTCTCTTATCATGAACAATCTCCTGCATAAAAGATTCTTATTTTATTGATATTAATTATATTCACATGTTCTCATATTATGATATTCATATTTAGATAAATAAAAAATAATATGGGTTGTTCACGATCAGTACTTCATGATTGATTTGGATAAAGGAAAATTAATAAGCCCATTCACTAGTATTTCAACATTAGGCCTTTATTTTTTTATTTTTCTTGTTTTTAGTGTTTTTGATGAGATAATAAGGTCCTAAGGACCATTTGTATTCAATAAAAATTAGTTGTATTCATGTATTAGGTCAAATTAAATGAGAAAATAAAAACCATAGGCATATTGTACACCAAAAAAACCTAACTTGGTAATAGGAGTAGAAGGGATCATGTACCCTCATGCAATGTCCTGATCAAAGGCATTGAATCAAAGATTCAAAACTTAATAGTGATATAATGACAATGGGACTTTGAGACGACTTAATTATCCAATGGTCCTATTGGCAGAGTGTCACTGATAGTCTATGACTCTAATAGAGAAACTTGAAGCCTGAACTTGTAGCTCCACCACATGTAGAGATTCACATTTCAAATCAAAACTAAATAAGTTCATGGAGTAGCATAGTCAATCCAAGGAAAGAGTTCAAAATTTTTTCTTTTGTAGATGCATTTGAGTATCCTTGGAATTTTTAAGGGGTGAAGTTGAAGTGGTAAAAAAGGTGTGTGCTTTGTTCTCGAAATCATACCCTTGAAAGAAAAAAAATTGTGGATCTGATTTGGGGGACATTGCAAAGCAATAATCAATAAAAACTCAAGTTAGTTTATAGACTCTGGTCTTGGAGGGGTTTTTCAGAAAGGAATACCTTGTTTGGTATCTTGTTATTCATGTTTTATATGCGTGATTAGAAGGTATTTATTAGACTAACATTCATCTTTCAAGTCATGGCTAAGGGGAAGTTTTCAAAAAAATTGTACTTTGATCAAATATGTATTTATTGAACATTTAATTGGAATGTAATTACATGGTGGTTGAACCATCATTTTGAGGAAGATTAATTTCCCATCACACCCTATATCAAGGTAGTCAAGAATATAATCCTCCTATGAATCTGTTTAATATATTAATTCTTCTTCTATTTCCATCTATTATATACTATTATGTCAATGCATGAAATTGTACAAGTATATCCATTTTCATCTATTACCTATTTGTTGGGTGATCCTATATTCTAAGATTTTGACCCTATGTACAAGATCAGTCCATGTTATAATAACACATTTTTAAATGAAAGATGTAGAAAGAATAATGATATTTGATAGTAAGAGAACCAAGAATAAATGGATTATGCATGTGTTGAGTAAAATTTCAAAAGAAATGTTCCAAGAGAAAATCTATACCCATAGTTGTTAGTATTACAATAGTATATTTCCCACAATCCCCGTGAAGCTTGTCTCCTTACAAGAAGTCCAGTTTCACAACCTTTACAAAAGATTTTTTTTTGTTAACTTAGGATGTATCCCGACCATGCACTTGTATGGCCATGAGACAATCGGCTTGCATAAGAAATTTGACACCTTTTTATAAGAAAGTGAATTTGTTGCACTTGTTGATTGTCTATAGTATGATCACCAACAATAACCATCAAAATTCATCAAATGGTAATTCTTTGGTTTTTATGCTTGGAAGGAGCATTGTAAGGGTCACTTTCCATTGGGATAGTCATAGATTGAAGCGTTTTCCACATTAATACCTTGATTTATGGCATGGATGGTTATAATATATTTATTTAAAGGTGTTTGAACCACTATTTTGGGTGGGAAGTGATGAGATTGGTCACTTTGAGAAAGCCCTAAGTTTGTATACCTTAAATGGAGGGTTTTGTTGTTGGGATGTTAAAACTTATTGGATCATCTTGTAAAGTTTAAAATCCTTGGATTTAGATGGTATTTAGACTTTGTTTATAGGTTAGGAAGTTAGGGTGGATGTGGAAACAAGAGTTACTTTGTATTTGGAGACCTATTCGAGGGGTAAAAGCATGTACACCAACAATTGTTTGTATAGATGGTCCAAAGGATTTGCATATATATTTGGGATATGTTAGGTAGCTCTAAAAAGGGTATTCAGATATGCCCTTTGTTTCCCTAGTGTTTTGGGAAGGTTTTGTGAAATCCTAGGAAAACTGGTCTAGCAGGGCTACTATGAGAATATGACTAGAAAGCACCCAGTTTGGGATTTTTGAGTTGTTTAACTTTCTTGGATGATTAAAATGACTTATTAAGGGAAATTGAAGATGTTTTAAATGGTGTAGAGTGGGTGGTGGCTTCATAAGTATTTTTGTGCACTCTGATTTGGTGAAGCTTGCATTGGATCAGAGGGAATGATCCTAGAGAAGGCCTTGTTAGTCTTGGGTTTGAGTAACATATGAAGTCCCTCAACATGCTGTTTTGGAATATTTCATGTTAAAAGACTATTTTTAAACTTTAAAAATGTTCTCGTGGTTGAATGCTCATTTTTTCCAAATTCAAAAATTCAAGTTCAAGTTTGCTTGATTGCCACCTTTTTTCCTTCTGACCTAAGAGAAGGTTTATGCATAGGTGATGAACATTAGAACCCTCCCACCAGAGAAGATATATGCATAGGTGATGAACATGTAGATTTTCCTAAGCACTACTGGGAGCTTACCTTGCAACAAATGTACTATTGTGAAAATTGTCAGAAGTCCATTTGTTGCAAGGTCAAGTTCCGAGTAATGCTTGGTCAAATTTGCATGTTTTTCACCTATGCATATACCTTATCTAATCAACTCTTATATGCATAGGTGAAGGTTGTATATGCACAGGTTTTACATGATTGTGTTTTACATAACACATTAATAATATTAGTTTGTATTTTACATGATTGCATTCCCTAAATCATTACTGGCAAAAAATTGAACATATATAAATTGAATAATTTGTACCTGATATACTTAAATGGAATACACCAAGAAGTACCAAATGATGAATGCTCAATTTTTGTAATGGAAAAGCATAAGAACCTTCCATTTCTAGAACTTGATTTTGTATAGTATTAATGATTTTTCTATAGTCCTAATGATTTTAAACATTGTTGAAAAAGCGTGTTTCTTTTTATGATTATTTCATTGATCCTCTCACCTTTCCTTACTTTGTAAATTCCATTGTGCCAATCAAGTTTTGCAGTGTTTTTTATCAGGTTTCATGTTTTTGATTCTGGGGTTCCGCATTGTTTGTTATTCTTGATAAATTAGGCCTTGAATTTGACTTTTCCCTTGTTCGAGTTTGTGCCAAATGTTGAGTTCACCTTCTTTTGATCGTATATTTCATTCACTTTATGTGGAATACTATTTTTTTCAATGTTTTATTTCAGCTTGATATTTCATTCTTTTTTCATATATATAGAGAAATGGATAGTTATGAGATTACACATTTGCTGATTTTTCAAGACTACACATGTGCAAATAACTTATTTGATCAACTTTTATATGCATAGGTGACGAACATTCAGATTTGCCTAAGTAGTACTAGGATCTTTCTGTACAACACATGTACTATTTGTTGGAAATACAAGATGGGAAAGCAAGATATTGAGAGGGGGGGTGGGTGAAACAGATGTTATAACTTTTACCACTTAAAACAGACTGATCCAAAACAATGCATAAATATAATTGATCTATCAACTAGTAGCATCCATAACATAAAATAAATAACTCAAGACACGGAATTTTGGTAACCCAGAAAACCAAGAAGGTAAAACCGGGGTGGGGATGACACCCACAAAATCTTAACTACTACAACAATAAAGTGTTCCTGTTAAGGCTACAAAATTTGATCACACTTGATGATCTACCTGGTTAAAGGTTTGCCCAGTTAAGAGCTACAGATCATTACAATCTACCTTGTTAAAGGATTTCAACTTACAATAAAGTAAGCACTCGGCTAAGAGATTTAGAAAGGTCTTTTAGAACCACTCTATTAAGAGATTTCACTTGATACACTTGTTATAATGTCTCAAGATCTGATCCTTCGATATGAACTTAGATGCTGATGATGAATCTCCTCTTTCCAATACATTCTCTGATCTAATAATCTGATATATCTTTTCTCTGTTGCTCATTGCTCTTTTAATATGCTAGATCTATGCTTCTTCACTCATAAATAACCCTTCTCACATCTCTCATGTACGCACACACTCATAATTTTAAAATTAGGGTAAGAAGAAATATTATATACCTTATGGATCTAGCATCTATATCTAGATCAATGATCAAGATCAAATACTTATGCCGCTTGGGCATTCCAATTTTCTGATTGACTCCATGCCACACATTGGGATCAATGAATTAATGCGTAATTAACTCCATTGAAAACATTAAATACTCAAAAAAGTCGGCCCAAAACTATTTACCTTCAAGTTTATGCTATCCCTGACATGTATGACAAAACTATCTTGCACGGCATATGAAGACTTTGGCTCTTGGCATGGACTGATCAACTTCACTCGATTTCTATGTAACTTAGCAACTACTATCTGCTCAGCTATGACTACTGCTCGGCCTATACTAGATAGATCGGTCACAGTGATGACCGACTAACCTGCCTAGATAAATGACTAAGTATGGGACACTAATGATCAACAAAACTTAGGGATCAACACTATTGTTGAAATCATCACAATTCCATTTGTTGCAGGTTCAAGCTCCCAGTAATGTTTGGTCAAATCTGTATGTTTGTCACCTGTGCATATACCTTCTCTGGTCAACTCTTTAAGGATAGGTGAAGGCTGATCAATTCCAGTCTCCTATTTGTATCTATATGTTATCAAAGCAGTTCGATTGAAAATCTTGTCTACTTGAAAAATTTCAATTGTTAAATAAATTGTTAAAGAAATTGGCATCTATAATTATATCTATTATCGAGTGATAAACACTTCGGATTCACAATGGTGAATTGTAAATGAATTTTTTTTGGGTTCACTTACCTTGAAAACCTTCACCAATATATGCCACCTCTACCATTTCCCCACATTCACGTATTAACCATAACCTTTTTATTAGAAATACATTTTAATTGTTTTTGACCGAGATACTCTTTTTATAACAAATCTTCCAATTGTCAAGAACCTTGCAAGAGGAATATGAGGGGTATCAAGATCATTGTTTAATAAATTAGAATTGAGAAGCCCATAGTTTCTAAACAGCATATGAACTTCATTTTTCTCAAAATCTTAACCAAATAAACTGTAACATTCATATCATTCTTTATGTTAATGAGTTTAACCCTCCCATCCTCAACCATATCTTTAACAAAATAACATTGACCATTAATGTGCTTGGAATGGACATTAAATATGGGGTTGTGTGCAAGGTAGATTGATTATTTCTATCATGGTAAACTATTATTTCACTTTATTTTATTCCAATACCCAAACAAAGTCTCTTAAGCCAAATGACTTCTTGAAAAACATGACTAGTTTTCATATGCTCTATTGACATGAGAAAGTTCAGGTGGAAACTAAATATGTCCAACACACCCTACCACATGACACAATGTAGGTTCATTATATGAACCAAATGAAGTGTACTTATGAGTGAATCCAAGATAAAATATATTCTCAAAATGATAGATAACATATTGAATGTGCTTGATAACAACATTGCCACACATAAACTAGTACAAAAATGTATTAATAGTATATGAATACATAAATATCCTTGTGAAGTATCTAATAATAAATTATAATGATGCATAAATTTTAAATCAAATCCATTGATTGCATCAGAGTATGAAATGATTAACAAGATGTACATTGAAGAAGAGGAGAGATGAAAACACTTGGGAGGGATCCAATAATCTAAGTTCCCTAGTTTCCAATGATGGTTTGCAAATCCCACCCACTATGTGGAACTAATATTTTCACTCCACCATACTCATTGAGATATTCACATTAATCAAACACTCAAATAATGAGGCACATAAGACAAGTCTTATATAAATACCAAAAATGGAGCATTAAGTCAACATGAATATCGTAACCATCATAAATCATAATTAAACATCAAGTAAATAGATTCAAAAAATATTATACCATCCTCATCATAGAGAAGTTAATAAAATAAGAAAGGTGCCAAAACAACAATATGCCAATATCAAACAAACAAGGAAAATCCTCAAATCAAAACACTAAAGAAAAGGTGACACCATCAATAGGTAACACCAAATTTTCCATCTAGCACATATTAAAGCACAATAACTAAACTAGGAAACAATAATAAATCTCTCAAGTGCTTCTCAAACTATTAAGATTTATGTACTTGAGTTCTAAGTGTAGGGAGTGTCAAGAATTATCCACGAAGGGATGACATCACCCAAAAGAAAGCAATCCTCTCACATGGATGAGGAGACTTAATCATGAAAAATCAATTTCCATTGGATGAGATTTCCTTCCTAATATATCCGTAGCCTCATCCTAGTACTCAAGGAATGCAAGTGTCATCCACAATAATATTAATGATTTTTACCAGCAAAGTTTTAAATAAGATATCTGTTGTCTTATTCTAATTCTCTAATGAATTACCTTGGTAGTCACTTTGGGCCCTATTGAACACACTCTAGATTCTTAGAGGGGTGGTAGGAGGGGTGCGGGGGGTCAATCAATATATAAAAAATACACTAACTAACTTCAAAATTCACCACATGAAATAATAAGAAAGTTATAAACAAAATAAGCAACACATGAACAAACAAATTTTATACATAGAAAACCAAAACTGGGAAAACTACGCTGATAACTTATCTATATAGATAACTCACTTATGTATATATTTTAATTGTAAATGATGGTAAAATATTGCGGCTTTAGAGCTGAAAGTAGATGCTCACTTCTAATACAACAATGAATACATAAAGGAGTTCCCTGATCCAAGCTAGCATACAGATGGTCACTAAGAAAGTAGAAAGATACAACAACAACCTTGTGCACATAAGAAACCCTCTCTAAGGTATATACATTTTTTTTCAATTGATAAAGAAAGATTATCTTGTTAATGTGTAGCTACTTTGCACAATACTGCCAACCTTTGATAACTATTTCCCTTTCTTCTTTTCTACAATCACTCAAATCTACTCTACTGATAGTAGATCTTCATTGGTTTACACATTGTTTACTTGCTTCACACCTTGCATTTTGCTAAAGCATAGAATATACTTATATACAAGATAGATCATTGGAAATTACAACAAGTTTGTCCATGTCAAAGGGATAAAATAATTAAGTTAATAGTTGGCCAAGGCATTAGAAAAATGCAATAAGGTCCCATGCTAAAAGCATCTAGACAAAAACATAAAATGAGCCCAATCAGATAAGAGATAAATATTAAATGCACATGTCACATATAGCATAAATCTATTCAGATAATACATAATTATTAAATGCATAACAAATACCTAAATCAAGAAGCATGATCCACTCTAGGAGAGAGAGGAGCTAAAAACACTCTACACATAGCTCAATATTATATCTATAATTCCCTAAACAACTTCTCAAACATGTAGACACACTACCCATAGAACCACTTAAATAGCCCTCTAAATTAAACCCCCACACACTATTGAGAGATTTACACACTATTTTAGAATCCATGTCACATGCCAATAGTCCATGTCAAAAGTCACAACACATATTTGGACTAGGACAACAACTGAACATAACATCAAAACAAATGAAATAGTATTTGAATCACTAGGAATAATTTCCAGATCACTAGAGAATGCCACACCCAAGGCCAAAACTTTAATCTGTCTGCATAAGTATCAACACACCTTCAAACCTGATTTTTGAAATTAAAACCTTTCAAATATCATAAATGGAAGCACTATTAACTCAAAGTATAAATCTGTATTTCTTTGCTAATGGAACCATATACATCTGAACCACACAAAATTTTGAATATAGGAGTATAAAACTAAAGCATAGTTAAATATTATCTTCTCATGATCACAAGATGTATATCTATCTTCTTCTACACTATAGCATTGAATACATACTTGTCTACTATTATACTGAAGCATTGAATACATACTTGCCTTCCGCTCTTTTGTAGGTTTATTACACAACCTTACTTCATTGAGTAGAAAAGGTTTAGACCACAGTGTTTGAGCAACCACATACACCTATGGAACATATTTTTTGACATCAATGAAAATAAACAACCAAAAATATATTTCCAACAGTCTCCTCCTTTGTCATTGATGGAAAAAACTGACCAAAATTATTTTGACTGAAATATCAATCACTATCAACTCCCCCTTACTAAAAGAACCAAATAAATCCTATAAAAATAAACATTTTCCTTATCTTTATCCCCCTTTTCTGCCAAGGAAAGGTTCTAAGAACACATATATCACTACACAACTTTGATAATCAAACACAAACATCAATCCAAAAAAATAAAATAGAAAGATCCTCTTGGATAGATGCACCACCCTCATTATCCCTTAAGTTTATCTGACCTCCTTATGCACACTTACCTTGGTCCACATGCCCTCCATTTCCTGGATTTGACTAACTTTTCAAAGCATAAAACCCTACCTTCTTTGTGATCTTATTTATTGTTCATAACCTATTACTTAGAATAAATATGTGTGCTATATGAAAATTTTCTTCTATTGTTTAGAATGAATTACCTATGATTTTTTATTTTTCTTATTCTTGGAGCTTATGCTAGGAGGTTTGGATATTTCTAGTACTAGTAAGTTGAATGGACCTAATGGCTATACAACTTCCCTAATAGAGAATTTATATATTAATTTGGTATGTAAATATATGGCTATTCAATTAATGATCTTATCATAAAATAAATATTTAAATACAATATTCCCAATTACCCTAAGACCACATTCAATACAAAGCTATTGCAAACCAAACAAAAACAAAATTTCAGTGAGTGTAATGTGATATTAGAATAGTAAATTAAAATGACATATGATTAACAATCCATTTAATTACCATAGTCCCAATGTACTTGTAACCTTAGTATCCATGCATAAGAAGTTATCTCTCAAGGAAATGAGATATTAGAATATTAAATTAAAGTGATATATGTATAATAATATATTTGAATGCCATAGTTGCAATGCATTTGTAATATCAGTAGCCATGCACAAGAAGTTGTCTCTTAAGGAAACATAATTAAGCTATACAAAAAGAACTTACCATAATATCTTTCAATTAAAAGTATCTTTACATCTCAGTTCCATTGCCTTTAAAGTTGGTTTTCATTCACCACTCCTCTCTCCTTCATACTTTCTAATCTTGAAATTTGATCTCATGCAGTTCATACTCAAAGACTTGCACTAAGAATTGAACACAAGAATAGGTACCCATTTTTGAATTGAAAGTTGCAATGTTCACGAATGCTAGGATAATATTTACTTCAACATTAGAGGATAAGATACACTACATATATACACAAATAACTATATAATGGAGTGATAGTTTCGTGTATCAAAGATTTCAAAATAATGGAGTAACAAAGAAATTTTGAGTATAAATGAAGGTAAAAGGAGGACAACATTGAGTTTTTTTAGTAACATTTAACCATACTGGTGTCTTAATACAAGTGAATTAAAAACTTATCCCTAAGGTTCTTTCCATGACAGAGACAATGGAAAGATACAAGAACATAAGGTGTAAGGAGGACACCATATAGAGATCAAAATATTTAGTTGTCCTTGGGAGAGGTTTACATGTATGGTAATGAATTACAATGAAATAAAGAAACTAACAAAAAAGGAAGAAATAAATGTCAAGAACCCAAAGGATGAATCGATAATGCTTATTGAATAATGTTTGATTTTCAATGACAATGCCCATGTAACAGTAAGAAAGTGTGATGATTTTGTTACGACAGTTTTAGCTAACCATGTAGAATCCACATGTCTAAATAGAAGGTTCAAAAAACTATCAATTAACAAGTATATAGTCATCAAGATGCAAGAGAGCACCATGTAAATCACTGATAACTAAGGGATAAAGTTCAACAATACCATTAGTTTTATGACTCAAGAAAGGTATTTTGACACATTTACAGGCTCCTCAAGGGTAATTAATGCATTGGATAGTAGTTTTATTCTATGATGACTCTTCTAGGAAACTTTTAAGAGGCCTTTACAGGCCAAAGCCAGTTTTGTCCAACCTTAGAATCTTATGAACTTCTTGCTAAAATTTGGGAGAGTGATAGGGTAGATTGAAAAAGTGAAGTATGTATTTAGGAACCAAATGAAAAGATATATGGTAGTTTAGGACAGATTTGACCCATTTTGAAGTTAAATCCAATGATTTAGGAGGTGATTTCATTTTTTTCCAAGCATCTAGGGTTGGTTCCAAGCTAAGTGAGTCATCCTTATCAAGTGGAAGATTTCCACCAAAGCCAATCACTTAAAAACACAACACCCTACACCCCTAAAATGCCAACGAGTAGACCTATTCTTTTGGCATATTTTTCAATTCATAGATGTTTCTCTATATTGTCTCACATGCTCAAAGAGACATAAGGCGGTCATAGGTTCTGTTTGTAGTTAGTTCTTGATTTCATTTCACAACTATTGTGTCTTTTGCAACTTTTTGAAGCAATGTAGTGCCTTGTAACTCAAAAAATCAGTCATTGTTACTGAAGTAACATATGTAAATTCACTAGGAATCCTTTTTGTTTCGTCTCTCAGACTTGATGTTATTTTAATTGTTGGGTTCGGACCCTTATCCGCTTGAATTAATCAGAACATATGTAAAATTCTTCTTTCAAACAAATATCAAACATTTTTAGACTACATGATTGTAAGAGAATATTTGTATTTATAAAATTCAGATTATTGCCTTCAAAAGTTATTATTCTTTGGGTGCAAACGTATGTATAATATGCGATTCTTTTGATTTTTCCAAATCCTCAAGTCGATGTCTTACTTTCAACACCTTAGGATAGGAAAATACATTGATTCATGCAAATTACTTTACTTGTGTAGAGAGTGAGATCAGTTATAGTTGTCAAAATATTTGTTTTCCTTCTCACGTTTGACCAAATTCAGAACCTTCATTTAAAATGTTGACGTGTGAATCTATTTAAAACTCAAGTTGTGAAAAAAAATTGAATATTTAAGAAACTATATACCAAAATTTTGTGGATGCCTGAAACATAAATTTGATGCACCGCCTATATAGCTGTAGTTTCCATTTTCACAGAAATTTAAAATTACTTTTTTTCTTTCCCGTTTTCCAATCAAAAGGTGAACAGTTTAGTTCAATTTTAGGTAGTTTGATAAGGAACAATCCTTCTTTGGAGGTCGGAATATCAACGGATAGCTAAGTCAAACAGTTGTCAAGGGTGCAATCTAATTGACAACAACTATATATTGGCTGAACCAAAATAGACTACAATAACCACATAGTTTTGCACACTCTAAGCTCTATTCAGTACTCTCAACTAGATGAGATGATTTAAAATGTTCAAAAAACACTTCACGACTACAACGTGAAGCATTAAGTTGGGTACTTATCCATGAATTTGTTTTATATGTACAACTTAGTAGTATTGCACCACTCTTTGTAACCAGACATTGAAAACTTGAAAAGTGAGGCCACACACTATTCAATAAGTCCATTAGATATTAGTTCTATGGGCTGTTAGATGAACACACAAGGTATCACTGGAAAAGTTAGAGCCACTAGAAAATCTATTAAAGATTGAAAGTAACTAGCTACAACGATAAAATATTAAGAATTCCAAAGTAGAATCCCATGTTCAATTTCAATGGTAGATAGCCGACAATCAATCTTGCATAATGTGGGCCATGGCTTCCATTCATGGAATAATGAGAGTCAGTCGTAATGACAAACAATGCACAAACAGGGACAAATGAGGATAGTGGTCTAAAATCTGCATGTGGTGGTGCCCAAGACTGAGAGATGAACTAGACCTTTTCTATGATGAAAGAAGAAGCGGACAATCCAAATTATGAGAAAGACTATGGAATGAATCTGAAAGTGTAAGGACCGCGGTTTAATTTCATAAATATAGTATAAGATTATACAAAATACAGACTAGTATGTATAAAAAAGTCAATGTAAGGGCTTCTCAAAACTTTTATGTTATATGAATTTAAGAGCATTGGTAATCGCCATGATTCATTTCGCAACGAGTCATTCATAGCTTAAGGCAGCATACGGGTACAATGTCAGTGAGGGGTTGTCTCTTTATCAGGCCGGTTGGTAGCATTTTAGTTGTCTTCTCCATTCTCTCCCAACATTGCAAGCAACAATAGAATGGATACTCTTATCAAATTCGGTGTGGATGTAGATTAGATTGCTTTCGATACGCCTATCACTTTCAGTCATCTTACGGAAGTGTGTATCTACCATCATCCCTTGGTCTTTCATGAGGTGAGAAAGGTTCTAGGTTTCAATTTTTTAAACATGAATCACATATATAGGGTCCTTTCTGACATTTGTGCAGGATTCCTTACAAGCATTTTAGTGGCCGAGGCATCTAAAAATTTAGCTGAAGATATGTGTGATAGGTTGTTCTATGGAAAATTCATCGTGGATCTTCACAACGTTGTTTTGAACATTGATTCAGACCTAACTACCCCTTTTCCATGGGACCGAGCTGCGACCATGACTGCAGGGCAACCCTTCCCAAGGTTTGCAATAGGTGCAAGAAGGAATTTCTATGCTGGTCATCCTTGCCGTCATTTCATTCTTTGGGGATGGGAATGGGAGGATCACCATTTGTGCCTAATGATGATGCGTAGAGGATCAAATTTTCTCTCCAAGTTCCTGGGCATTGAGGATGGGCTATTTTCTCCGTTTGGAAATGATATTGATGAAAATCTTCCTTGGGTTCATCAATTCAAGTATGATGAGAAACTGGATGGGCTGGGTAGCCCAGTATCCTTTGATACTGAAGTCAAAGGCGAAGAGATGGAAGAAGACTCAGATGAAGAAGAGGATACCGGGAAGGAAATTATGGATGAAATTGAAGAAGAAGAGGCGATGGAGGCAGCTGTGGAGGACTCTTTCTAAATCTATAAAAGGAGACAAGTAGATGGACTGAATCATCAATTCCAATTTTTGGTATTTTGAAAGAAAAGATGACGAAGGCCATGGCAATTCTGATTTGTGCTGCAGTGCTGATGAGTATGTATAATGTGCAGGTAATGAGTATGCGTAATGTGCAGGAGGGAGGTGCAGTTTGTTGGA
>MU223813.1:815273-842191 GCA_018584345.1 Thuja plicata | reverse complement strand
ACCTTGCTTTTGCAAAATTTTCATCGCTACAAATTCTGGTCACCTTATTGATTACTATATTCATCACTGTCGTATGCATGTTCCTCCTTCCTTCAAATGTTCAATCGCTTCAAATGTTTAATCGTTTCCATAAGTTTTATTTGGGAAATATTCACATTTGCCAAAGAAGCTTCTATTCAATTATATATTCTCCGATCAAGGAGGTTTCAACCTATTTTAACGATGTATTGTGCTGCCTCTATTAATAATATATATTGTAATATTGGAGACATTATGGCCAAAATTGAAACCTTGCCTGCTGTTCTCCACTATTGGAATTTCAACATATTTTACTAATGTATTGAGCCGTTTGTATTAATTAAAGCATACCTTCTTGTTATGCTTTCTAGTTATTATTTGGTCATGTAGCTCATATGAAACATTTTTTTTTTTATCAAGCATATATTGATTTTAATATTTGAGATATATTTTTAAAATTGTAAATTATTGTACATAATGTTTTTAATGTGGAACTAACTTATTATTGAGAAATTATATAATAGCTAATCAATTTAGATAAATTTATTAATTAAATTTACAATTCTTGTAGTTTACAAATTCTTGATGGCTAATGAATGAAAATATTTTTAATCTGAAAAATGTATAATTTTTATATATAAAGTAAAATGCATAAATAAATATCAATTAGATTTTCATTCTCTATCATCCATATTTTTTTCTATATTTCACTTATTTTGGTTTGGAAATAAATATAGATTTGTAGGTACAAAAAAAAAACTTTTGAATCAACCACTACTTTCTAATGAAAAATGACAATTTATCTAGCAATCCCTTTTGATGTGAATTGAAAAAATGAAGCAATTTGAGGCTCACACTACATGAATTAACATTTATTTTAGTGCCTTCGATCCATGAATTGTTCTGAAAATTTATAGTTGATGGGTAACAAAAATATAATGATTATGTAAGTGAACAAAGGTTTGGATTGTATCAGATGTCATCTTAATTGTCATCCATTTATGATGAAATACTTCTTGTCAGTTGCAGGGGAAAGAGACCAGTAGTGGTTTGGGGTTCAATAACTATTCAATCACTGTTACACAATAAAGTCACCAGTATTGAATTATTTATATACCAATAGTTGATTAGTTTTTAGCTTTTTTGATCCATGATTAGCTCATTTGTGCACCATTACTGAAGATTTATGCGCCAGTATTGGGACATTTTTCCAAAAGTACTTGTGATTTGTGGTTATTTGAGTAAGCGGTTATTGGTGCAATGGGGGTCAAGTATTGATCAAAATTTTTTTTGATCACTTTTTGATCCTTTCATATATAATGTCTTCTGTAGAGTGCATTATTATTGGCCAGGAGCTAAAACCTTAGCTTTAAGTAGTTAAAGTGCATACAAAAACAACTAAAAAATTTGTTGAAATCTGATATTATTTGCTACCTCAATTGAGCATGCAAAAAAGTTAGCTATAGCCACTACTGGCCCCTCTCCCCTATCAAGTATTGGAATAAATTTATACGGAATTAATTTTATTAGTCATCAATACTTTAGTTGTAAGAGCATAAGTAATTGAAACTATTTTCGATGGCATGCCCATAAGAAATATCTATTTTATAAATGTGAAGGCTCTATGAACAATAATAGAGAGTGGGAACAATGATGTGAGAATTGAGATATATGAAAGTAGTGGTATTTTATAGATTATTCTGATCGAGGAGAGAGATGTGTCCTTGATAAGAACTAAAGAGAATCGATGAATTAATGATTATTTTGATAAGCCCATCTCAAGTTGTGTGAAGAAATCAGTATTGTAAGATTGGAGAAGTCTTTTAAGTATTGGAAAGAATGCTCAGGAACATAAAAGTGGGGAAGAAAAGAAGCCCTAGAATGATCTACTAAGTAGCAAGAACCCTACAAAAAGAATGACAAGGAAAGGATACCATTGAGAGACCCGTAGCGAAACCAAAATCCCCCATCTACACAATGGGGAGGAGGAAAAACCAAGCACACCAAAAAAAAGATGGGATGGGAACCTTAAACTTGCAGAAATAAGTATAAAAATGAACACACAAATAGGCCCATTCTAATTTCTCAAGTCTCCTTTGTAAAAACAACCCTATCTAATTTCTCCACAATGTTATTGAGGCCCATTATTCTGTTGTTCCAGGTGAAGGTCCCATTTTCTCTTTCAATCTCTAAGAGATTTTCTTTAGAAACCAAATTCTTGAACTCAATTTGAGGATGGGATTCCCTATGAATCCCCCCACATTCTTATGATAGGTGAAAAATAGTGTTAAAGTCTCTAACAATAATGAAGTTCTTATCTATGCTTACTCTCAATAGACTACTAATTTCTTCCCAAACTTCCTACTTCTTATTGATAATTGGTCCATATAAATTTAGGATAGAAAAAATATATTGGAGCTTAAAATTTTTGATACTACCCCAATCCAATTGGGCCTTCCCACCAACTTTGAGAAGTCCACTCTTATTGGATTCCATAGTATAGATATTCCACTAGAGGATCCAACCGCCTCTTCAAACTCCATGGACCAACAACCTAAGCCCTTTGAGAATATCTCCACTTTCTCTAGGTTCATTTTTGTTTCCTATAATATCTATATTTTCCTTAAATGAGAAAATGAAACATTTGACCAAAATCTATTTGTTAGGGGTGTTTAGACCCCTAACATTACAAGATATGATCGTCATTGCAACTTGGGAAGTAACTTCCCCTTCTCTACTTGCATATATGCTATGCTTTTTTTTATTTGATTCTTCCCCACCTTTTGATCTTTGAGATTACAAGGATTTTTGACATTTCCCTTGTTTCTTTTTTTCCCTACAATCTAGATATATTTTAATTTAAGTTTATCTTTATAACCCAAGGTTGATATTAGACACTTGGGGTTGAATGTGAGTAAGGGGAAATTTGTTTAGACTCTTCTCTATGTGGTTTGAAGTAGTTATATATTTATCAATTAAATTTGAAAGAATAATACCCTGTAATTACTCAATTCTTTCTTATTCCTCCAAATAATTTGAATCTAGGAGTCTTTCAACAAAGGTTAAAGAGGATGAACTATCAATTTTATCCTCTCTTGAAGTGGTGGCATTTTATGATGTTCCAAATAATTCATAAACTGCCTCTATCCTAGGTTAAATAGTTGGGCTTTTCTCCTTTTTCTTTATTATTTTCTAGTCTATATTCTCCTTACCTGCCCCATTTTTCTTCTTTTTCTATATTTTGGGTTTGAATGGAGAGATTCCACGTTTAATTTTGCCACCCAACGAATCTTTCTTCACTGGACCTCCTCCTATCATAACCTTTGTTCGTAGGGTTAAATAACCTTTAATGTGGACTAAGTGAGATCTACCATGCATTTATTCTTATAATAGCCTTGTAAATTTTCTACATATATTTCTAATACTTCTTGAAAGTTGAGGATGAAATCTTATTTCCCCAAATTTCACTATGTTCCGTTTGGGGGTAGATTCAAGTTGTCCCTTCCCACTACCATAAAATCCAGATGTATCTTTCTCTCCTTCATATCCTTATCTATCTTCATCATATCATTAAGTTTTTTTCTAAAAGTTCCTTCATTTGGCTTGCTGAGTCAAGGATTAGTAGTGGCCTTTGTTCCCTTTAAGTCTGATTCAAGAAAGTTTCCATGTGAAGGAATCTCCATAGTATGACTCTTGACTACCTTTGTCAATGGGATAGAAGTGTAAATCTTACCCACCTCCATATCAATTTGAGTTTAGGGAGTATTTGTATTGAATGTATTTCCACAATCAGTTCTGATCTATAAGGTTAATGTTTGACTTGATGCCTCTGCCACCCTTGCATCCTCTACAAGAACTTAATCTGCAAATTCTATGATGACGTTTTATTGTACTTCCCTCAACCATTGTATTAAATCCTTTCCACATGCCTATGATTTAATTTGGAAGGTTGATTCTCTAAGGAATTTTTGTTCCCATTGAAAGAGACATGAGATGGGTCAACTTGTAATGTAATTATCAGCCCCTGGTAGAACCTTATTACTAGGAATAAATTTAATATTATGAGAAGACACCTTTAGATATATTTTATTAGTTTTGAAGGTTCCTTCTTTCCCTCAATTTGGGATTAAGAGAGAAAAGACCCTATGCTACATTGTTGTCAATCCATTCTTACCACATTGAACTTCCCTATCAACTTCAAACATACATTGGTTACATAGGGAGGGCCTTATGGCTAATTATTGAGGAAATGTTATAGGAATAAATATTTAATTCTCATTATAGAAGTGTGTCAATCTCCAGTGGAAGATCCAAATCATTAGAGTAATCTTCTCTCAAAAATTGTCTTCTTTTTGTTCTTTTCTAATTATACTTGTTGTTGCTTGTATGTCTATTTCTGGGAAGAGAAGGGGTGTCTTCAATTACTTTCCTATAACCTCCTTCACATAGACCTATGAATTATTTCGTAAGTTGAGACAAAAGGGTCCCTATCTATATCCATATTCCCACTATCCAGGATGTTGTGCCCAAATAAATCTCCCGAATGGGATTCAAATTCTGAATGTACATGGTCGTATGTGACCCTTTAAACTCAGAGCCAAAATTTAGAAATTATTTTAATTGACTTTCATTATTACTTATCTATATTCATTAGGAAACAGAGTTTGGGACTTTCATTCCACTTAGAGACGGTATTCTTTAGGGTATATCTACCTCCCTCTACTCTATAGGGAGATTTTTTAGAGATACCCACATCACTATAAATTTTGTTAAGTTATTTTTTCTATGAAAATTAGGATTCTATTGTTGCATATGAAACCTATGTTGTTATGGAACCGACCTTTGGAAAGTTTTATCTCTACTTTTTTTGGTTTTTAAAGTAACTATGAAAAGCCTTAGAGATGCATCTATGCATTCTATATGAGGGATACCATTCTAGTTCTCAAGAGCACATTTATTAAAATCTAAAAATGGAATATTGGTTTCCTAGAACTTACAAATTATGGTTTTTTTTTAAAGTAGATGCATTCACCCATCTAATACATCCTCTCAGAGAGTGATGGATAGATCTAGGTTAGTTGGATTCTAGGTTTTTTAGGTCTTGATTCAGCAAGTTGACCGATTCCTTTCAATTTTCTGCATTGTTGAAACTACCCGTAACAGTATGGGTCTCTTTAGAGTCAGGATTTTCCACAAGAGCCACCTACTTTTGCACTATTTTGTGTCTCTTTTCTGCCATTTGAATGTAGCTCCTGAGTTGAGAGATGATTGGAGGAGATTCTTTATAAGAAACAAGATGGAAAATATGCATTTACAGGAGGTGTAGGTGGTGTAAGATTGAAATAAATTTTCAAGATGAGTTTGTTTTGGTTGAGGCACAGGAGGCCTAAATAAATCAAGGTCAAATGAGTCTCGAGGCCCACTAAAGATAGATAAATACTATGGTTAAAAGTGATGATTTATCCATTATGAGACAAGTTAAGACATTTATGAATATGAGAAGGCATGGATTTCATGGAGGTAATCCAAGGAAGACCAAGTTTGACTTGAAATTGATCAGAAAATGGGATGACATTGAAGGTAACATCTACATTATTTCTAACAACTTCAACATGAAATGAAATGGAACCATGGGAAGGATAAAGGAAACCATTGCAAGTTTGGATCATAATTTCAGATCTATCATCTCAATTGTCTACTAATAATATGTTCTTTATTTATCATGTTAACATGCAAGTGGGATAAATAAGGATACCATAGGAAGGAAGGTTAGCAACCCTTGTGACAATGTAGATGGGACCATCAAGTGCTTTAATTATCCCAATGGGAACAAGGGTAATGCAAGGATCAGATGGAGGTTTAGGTTGGAATTTCTCAACTTGGTTGACAACATGATTAGCTTCATTAATGTTGGTGTCATACAGACAATGAATTGAGAAGAAGAAGGTTGGGTAAGATCAATGGTATTATTTGAATGAGATGGAAAAGGATCGGTGTATATTTAAAAATTTTGGTTGGGATGTGCTACAAATTTTTTTCCATGATCATTGTCACCTTCAATAGATATAGCTTTAGAATAATTAAGATATTGGATAATAATTTTCAAACAATAACGGTTTTTAGTATCATGACCGGGTTGACGATGGTATTGAAAGAAAGCTTTGGCATCGAAGGATTTGGGAAAAGGTTTGGATGTGTCAATTGGTTTGATAGGAGAAAGTGTTAACACATTAGCATTAATTAACTTCAAGGTCACATTATGAAAAGATTCATAAATCTTAGTGTAATTACAAGAAGGTTTAAAAATAGATGACAAAGGAGACACACTTTGGATATTATTGCAACTTGTTCATCAACAATGTTGGATGAGTTGATTTTTTTGAAGTTTTTAAGTTTCTGAAATTTGTTGTAGTTTTTGAATGTGAAATCACTTTTATCAATGGGAACAGTAGCCATTGGAGTGGTGCTCTCAATTTGAATCACTCAAAGTTGAGAATGATGAAGCACTACACACAATTGCAAAAATAAAGAGATTTTGGAAAAAAAAGTGTCTTATCTCTATTGTGTTTTTATAAATTAGCAATAAAAATGCATTATACATCAATATAAAGCACATGATAAGGAATCTGAGTATGCAAATATTTAAATCTACCAATGAACGCACTAACTTTTCTTAAACAACTTGTCTACAATGCATTAAATTAATCAAAGAAACTTGAGGACCAATGTTGTTTTGAATTTTTTTGACTAAAATCATTAACAAACTTATGAAAGGAAACAATGGAATAAGGAGGAAAAGAAGAATACCATTGCAAGGCTTTGTCTTGAAAGGTTCTAGTAAATTTTTTTTTCCAGGAACCTATGGTGATGAGATAAATCACTACACAAGGTTTGAAATTTTTTTAGATGAGTTAAAGGATCACCCTTACCATTATAAGTCTTAAGGTGAGGAATCTCCATATGGCATCATGAAATATTTGGGAAGACCCATTTAATTTGGAGTTGTGCTAGAAGATAACCTATGAATCATATCCTTCTCCATAAAGCCCCAACAAACCCAAACATTGTTTGAGGCTTCTTGAGTTTCCTTTGGACTATAATCAGATCTATTTTTAGGACTCATTAAACTTAAAAGCCTGTGGTTAGTACCAAAAAAGTTTAACAGTCTCCAGTATAGAATCCAGAGGAAAAGGTTGATCTCCATTTTGAATTAGTATATGGCTTGAACCTCACATTCCTTAGCCTTCTTAGTCTGATTGTCTATTTCCAGGAAGAGAAATGATGTTTGTACCTAGAAGTGATTTGCATCCCATTTTCTTGCTCCAATGCTACCTTCCCCAGTACTCCACCGTGGATCCATATCTAGAGCCTAGGGCTCCTAAGTTGAGTTGGTATGCTTAGATGTCTTTCCTTGTTGATAGTTTTGATCATCTAGTAAGTGGTCATAAGAAACCTACTGGATCCAAGTGCCAAATTTGGAAATAATCTTGATGGATCGAGAAGTTCTTTTTCTAAATTCATCAATAGCCACAGTTTGGGGTTCACATACTGCTTAGAATAAGAATGTTTTAGATATATTCCTAGTTTATTGGAAAATATTTGAAGAGTTTCTGCTACTCTATACTCAATGGGTAGATTCTTAAGAGATACCCACATAGGAATGAATTTTATTGAATGATTCAAGTTGTTAAAGTTTAGGAACCATTGTTGCATGTGCAGGCCAAGGTTGTTGTCAAACAATCCTTTGGTTATATCCCTGCTAATTTTGTCTTTAAACGTGACTAAGAAAAACCCCTGTTCGGCATCTATACATTCTATTTGAGATATGTTTTGCCAGTTTTGAAAAGCCCATTTATTAAAATCTAAGTATGACATATTGATTTCTTAGAATGCTCCAACTTGAGATTCCTCATTATTTGAGTTGTTGGGGTTGTTCCTAGCTAGTCGATATCTAGACAAGTAAAGATGACCCCCTTGGTATCTCTGTCTTGGCTCAAGTTTAGTTGTTCATGGATTCCATTTGAAGGGAACCCTTTTGTTCCTCCTATGACCCAAGGTGTCACTCAAACTCGAATTGGTGAATCCTAGAATCTTCTTGTAGTTCACGATGTCTGTTCATTTTTTGTGTATGCCCCAATGTAGTCCCAACTACACTTTTTTTGGAAGTGGAGGGTTAAACAACCTTCCATCCCATGTAGTCAGAAATATTGATATGAGGTTAGGGTTGGTGGGTACTATGTGATGATTTCACCTTCTTTCATTCTAAGATCATCAAACTTTCCTCTAAGGATTTCTGCCTTGGCTCTCAGAACATTTATATCACCACCATGTACAAGCTTCAATTTATCCCACATCTGCTTTGCTATTGTGCATGTTTTGACATCTTCAAATTGAGCATCGAAGAGTGAGAAAGCAAGCTCTATTATCATGTAGTTGTGCTCATTCTTCTCTCTCATTTGTTCAACTGTGAGTACTCCTGTGAGAAACACATATTCAATATCTAAGTATTGAGTAACATCATTTCCAATACCTAATAAGTGGAGTCTTATCCCACTTTACTATGAAGCAAAGTTTTCTTTGTTCAACTTGGGCACATCTCATATATTCATCTTGTGATCTTTATCTTAGGTCTTGAAACCTTCCTTCTAAGCACACAAGCTCTGATACCGATTGTTAGAATAATTGAGAGGGGGGTGAATCAGTGGCCTTAAAAAATAATCCTTAGATCAACCCAAAAAATTATTACCACATTTATAATCCTCTAGTTATCTTCATTCCTACAAGATGCTTGCCTTGAAATATTAATAACAAATAACTACTTCTCAGGTTACTCTTTCAAACCTTATTCTTATTTTTACCGATTAGCAGTCTTTCTATTTACCAAAATACTATAAATAACTAGTGTATACCAATCAATCTAGATTTACTTATGTGAAATGAAAAACAATAAAGTAATGACTCATAAACACATTGACACATGTATTTTTAATGTGGAAAACCTGTTAAGGGAAAAACCATTGGGACTGGTAACCAAAATTTTCACTCTTCTGAAGTGAGCTCGGTG
The DNA here is from genome assembly GCA_018584345.1 of Thuja plicata. Classification (NCBI taxonomy): domain Eukaryota; kingdom Viridiplantae; phylum Streptophyta; class Pinopsida; order Cupressales; family Cupressaceae; genus Thuja; species Thuja plicata. Next base: position 833,109 of record MU223813.1, on the reverse strand, counting down.
AAGAACCAACCCTATTAAAGGTTACAAATACACTATTAGGGATGACCTTGTTAGAGGATTTAAATGAATAGTTTGTCACTTAGTATCTAGTATCTAATGCTACCATCATTTATCAAACACTTACTTGGCCTGTCAATAGGCATAGGGCATATCCAATGCTACTTTGTATGATCAAATTTTTTGATACTCCTTGGGATGTATCTCAATTAGAAAAGACTTTTAAGTCCTACTCAGTTAAGAGACTTGATGCTTCAATGGTTAAATTGTAGATTTTCAAATCTATTGTAAGTATATTACCTTTCTGATCAATGTTATCAATTCAATACCTTTGCTCCACACTATTATGCTTTGTGATGTTGTATCACTATTCTTCAGTGTCTATAGAATTTAGCACTTTACTCAGCCTGATTGATTAGGTCTAAATGAAGACTTTCTTCTCCTTCAGAATCTCTTCAGCATCTATTCTCTTGTCACTCCCCTAATTCACATTGAATTAGCTTGTCTCTTATATAGACATGATTTCACCATTTCTTGGTTTTCTTGATCTTGGCATGATCCACAATTCTTGCCAATTAGATTTAAAGAAAAACTCTTGTTTTATCACATAGAGATCTTCTTTCCAATTGGACAAAACAACTTTAAATCCTTTACTTATCTCTGGATTTATATTTTTGATTAAAAAAATGATAATTACCAGTTAAGTCTATATTTAGCTCTTGACAACTAACCCTTTTGTCATTTCTAAAATCTTTGTTCTATTGGTCAATACTTTAGTTAGTCATTAGTGACAACAGAATGTTCCTTTGGTGAGACTTTAGTTATTTTTGGGATCTCTGGCCGTGGGTGTTGTCTATCCGTCGAGCAACACTTTAATTCTGTCTGTTGGGTTACACTATGCTTTTGCTCATCTAGTAACAGTATGACTTTGCTTGTCGGTAATGCTGTGCTTTTGATCGTCAGATAACACTGTGACTTTGTTCTTGTCAGTTTACTCTGTCTGTCAATGTGCACTTCATCCGTGTATATAGTCACTTAGTGAATACTTAGCTTTTATGCATTACTAATAGCATAACCTTTGATTCATTGGTTCTTTTAAGTCTTTAGTAGTATGTACATGACCATACATATTATATCAAGTTGACATCAATAACAATACAATACAATAACTGATTTAATGTCTTGCATTAACTTTCTGTGTATCGGTGATCATCAACTTAACATCTTCAAACATTCAATCAGTTATAGTTCATCAGTTTGTAATCATGTTATTATCATTCATGTAAACACGTCTGAGCCAATTAATTTGGAAGTATTGTGCATGTTGATTTTGGGCAAAATCAGTCTTAGTTTTGGTTGTGTCTATTAAGGCATGTATATATACTTGACATGCATTTTTGTATTATGGTGATGGATGTATGAAGTATAGCACAATATATATATATATATATATATATATAGAGAGAGAGAGAGAGAGAGAGAGAGAGAGAGAGAAGTATGTATTCAATCAGTATGAGATAGAGCTCTACTAGATGTTAGAGCATCAACACACAAAAGGAACTGATCAGACAACAATATCATATGCAACAGTTCACCTTTCAGATATTGTGTGTATCTATTATCATAAGGCTATAGCCTTATTTTTATTGATCAGTGATCTCTAGTAGTGTGCCATCCACCTTTAATAGGGTTTGTAAGACTCCTAACAGAGTCATTGTACTTAGCATTTTATTGACTTCTCCTAACAGGGCAAAGGAACTTTAACAAGTTCATAAGACTAGTGCAATTATTTGTGGGTACTAATTTCCATCAGGGTTTTCCTCTAGCCAAGGTTTCCCCATAAACATATCTTATGTTATGTGTTATGGTTCATGTGCTTTGATTATTAATTCTTTTATCTATTCTATTGGGCTAAGTTTCAAAGTTGCTGAATTATTATTAATTGTTGAACACTAATTCACCCCCTCCCTCTCAGTGTTCCCATTCTTAACAATTGGTATTGGAGTATCAAACATGGGAGAGGATTCAAGTGGGAGATGAGAGATGTCAAGCGAGAAAGGTGAGGATTCAAAACTCTGTGTAGGATCATGGTAGAGCGGCTGCTGGTGCTAGTTCAGGCAGTAGTACTGGTCAAGTGCCTTTGGTTCTGGGGATGCCTTCTGTCCCAGAACTGGATTGGGTGTTAGTTTCATCTTTGGCAGGACAGGGTAGTCCCTCCCTAGGTAGGGGTATCACGGGAACCCCCTCAAAGGCAACATCAAAGGTGGCTTTGCTTGTGTGTGAAGCTATTTTAGGAGAAGGGCCCAATCTGACTCCTAAGGTGTCAAATATTGAGGTTAGTCCTTCAAAGGACCCACTAGTGGGGTCAAAAAGTATCTCAGAAGCTAGGGATGCTAAAGTCAACCCTCAAAGTCCAAAAAAGTGGTCGAACCTCATGGGAGCGAGAAAGGAGGCAAAATCTTTACCCTCTGAAGAATCAGTTAAAGCTTTTCTTTAGGAGGGAGAAGTAGCCATTTTTGTTCCTGACACTATGGTGGATTGATCTATTTTGGCCATGGAATTTATACTGGTTGGTAAGTTTCTCGGCCCATGACCTAATATTAAAGAAATTAGAACTTTTGTTAAAAAGAAATGGGCATTGAAAGGTCATGTGGATATTGCGGCCCTTCCTAAAGGATTTATTTCTTTTTCCTTCTCTAACAAGGAAGACCAGTATTATGTTTTGTGTGGGGGTCCCTGGATGTTTGGTAGGAAGGCTGTTGCTTTTTGTAAGTGGTCTCCTAACTAGAACTACTTTGATAATTTTTTTATGGAAACTCCAGTCTGGGTTAGGTTTCCTGGGTTGCCTCTGGAATACTAGAATGAAGGGGTCTTTAAAGGATTAGCCTCTTCTTTTGGGGGAGAACTTATCTCGATTGATCCCATGATGATGGCCAAGTCGAGACTTGTCGTTGCTAGGATCTATGTCAATCTTGCCCAGATTTAGAATCTTCCTTCAATTATCAACATTAACTCTAAACTGGGTCAGTGTAAGCAGGAGGTTACCTTTGAATCACTTTTGTTTGTTTTCTTTGTATGTCACAAAATGGGTCACTAGGCTAAACATTTCCCCAAAAAAACTCCTAAGGTTTCCCCACCAGCTGTGTCGGAACCTATAAAGACTTCTAGACAAGTTTGGAAGGAGGTTAAAGGTGATAACATCAGTAACAATGAAGCTTCGAAGGAGAAAATGGAGTTTAACAAGACTCCTATGTTGGAGGAGGGAAAAATTACTAAACTGGTATCACATGTGTCAGCCTCTGTTGCAGCCTCTGATAAGGAGGCTGAATCAAATGAGAACATCCAGAAGACCCCTTTTCCCTCAGAAAACCCTGAGTACTTGGTTGGTATGGGTCTTTTTGATGAGGAATCTACACTAATGGTGGTGTTGGTTCCTTTTCAAGAAGAGGCTTCTTGTCTTAGACCATCAAAGGACAAAGTTCTTGTTGAAGATCTTAAAACTGATGAAGATGAATCATCCTCAATTCCTAATACCTTGTCAGGTTGTAGTGATGAAGATCTGGCCGCTAGAGAGGAACCCATTGATGGGACAGGTACCTGGTCTGTTGAAAAAGGGAAGAATAAAAAAAGGAGAGTGAAGAATAAGGAACTTGCCACTCTAGGATCCAAGGGAGTCACCACTTGAAGTAAAGATGATGGAGGACTAAAGAAAAAAGTGCATGTTGGTTCTCACAAAAAGACCCAAGGCAGATACAACAACAAAGAAATCAGAGAGAGAGAAAGAAAAAAGGACATTGCGGATGGTAAGCAACTTACTATTTAGGGAACGTGTACTCTGGTTAAAAAATGAAGTTCATCTCATGGAATATAAGAGGGTTGAATGTCCCTCATAAACAGGACATTCTCAAGAATCTGGTAAGAGATCATAAACTTGATATTATTTTTATTCAAGAAACTAAGATGAGTAAAGAGAAAGTGGAAAAAATTAGAATTTTTAAAAACAATGGGGTTGCTGGCTTTAGCTCTGAAGGGGCCTCGGGTGGGGTTGCTGTCTTCTAGAACCTGAATAATGTTAAGGGTTTTGTGGTTTTAGAAGATCTAAATTGCCTCAGTATAAATTTTCTTCATTTGAAGTTGGATTTTGAATGGGTTGCTACTACCATTTAAGCCCCCAATACGAAAGCTAGTAGATCTCTTTTTTGGAGGAAAATTGATCACCATAGAAAAGCTTTCTTGGATTTGTCATGGGTGATCATTGGGGACTTCAAATGCTCTTTAAAATACAATGAGAAGTTTGGTAGAGTGGGTAACCAGAATATTTTGGTTGGAAGAATGGAGCTTATGGAATTCATTAACAAACAAGCTCTTTTTGAAATGGAGCTTCAGGGTGATAACTTTACCTGGTCTAATAGAAGGGTTGGCCAAGACCTCATTCAAGTTAGATTAGACCATACTTTGATTAGTGGCTATTGGCTAAATAAGTTTGGATGTATGTTGTCCTCTATTTTGAAGATTGGATCTGACCACTTCCCTATTTGCTTCAATGCGGATCCTATTACTAAGCAGGGTCATCCGCCTTTCAAGTTTGAGAAAATGTGGGTGGACCATCTGGAGATGGAGTAGAATATTAAAGATTGATGGAAGGTGAATATTCATGGCACTGCAATGTTTAGAGTGCTTAAGAAACTTCTCAGCGTTAAACAATATGTGAAGATATGGAGAAAAATTGTTTTTAGTGATATTTTTGAAACCAAAAGTTAGCTTAAAAAAGATCTTGATATTATTCAGGAAACTATACAACAGACTGGGTTGATGGTGGAGCTAAGGGACAAGGAGGAAATCATCCTAGCTAAGACTCATAATGTTATTTCTAAGGAAGAAGATTATTGGAGGTAGAGATAAAGGTCTATTTGGCTCAAAGCTGGAGATAAGAATACTAGATTCATTTATCTTCTTCTTAACACAGAGCTTTTGACAGAATTTCTAAATTCAAAGTGGAGGAAGGGGAAATTACTAATGATAAAGATATTTCTAAGGCTATGATTAATTTTTTCTCTTCCTTACTTTCAAAAGATCCCAATCTTGATTTGGAGAATCAGAATGCTCTTCTCGATAACATTCCTTCCATTATCAATGATTTAACTAATCGTGCTCTTGTTGCTATTCCCTCTTAGAAAGAAATCAAGGTGGTGGTTTTCTCTGTTGAAGGTGACAAATCCCCTAGCCCAGATGGGTTTCCTATGTTTTTCTTCCAAAAATTCTGGCATATTTTTGAAGTTGACATCTGTAATGCTGTCAAAGAATTCTTTGGCTCCAAATCCCTGCTTAAAGAGATTAATGCGACCTTTCTTGCTATGATCCCTATGAAGCCTGGTGCTAATTTGGTGGATGCTTTTAGACCAATTCAGCCTTTGAAATTCAGTGTACAAAATTCTCTCTAAAGTTCTTACCTCTCATCTGTTGACTCTTCTTCCTTAGATTATTTCCCCACAACAAAGTGGCTTTGTGCCTGGCAGGCAGATTCTTGATTTGATTTTGAAGGTTCATGAGGTCATCCACTCTACCCAAGTCTCTTTTAATCCTAGTTTCCTCCTTAAGTTGGATCTTTTGAAGGCCTATGATCGGGTGGATTGGGATTTTCTGATCAAATTTCTTAGATCCTTTAGATTTGGAGAGATATTCCTTCAATTGATTTTTCAGCTTATTAGTACTTCTACAACTGCCATTTTGATCAATGGATCTCCTTCTAGGTTTTTTAAACCTTCTAGGGGTTTAAGGAAAGGAGATCCTCTTTCTCCTATCCTCTTCTCAATTTTGGCTGAATGCATGGGGCACCTTTTTTAGAAGATTGCTTCTAATGGGTCTTTTAAAGGCCTTTCCCCTCCTCAACTTCCAGTCCTTGCTCGCATGAATAGTTTGTGGATGACACCATCATAATGGGTTTTTCTTCTATTCAGGAAGCTAGGACTATCAAAATGTCTCTTACTACCTATTCCCTTGGCTCGTGTCAAATTATCAACTGGGATAAGAGCTCCTTATATTTTATTAATACTCCTAAGGAAAGGCAGCATAGAATTGCTAGAATTATAGGCTGCAGAATTGAGTCTCTTCCTGCTATCTATCTGGGTCTCCCTCTTGGTCTTAAACCTCTGGACTCTTTCTAGTGTGGTATTGTTGACATATTTAATAGGAAGCTGGCTGGTTGGGAAGGAGCCATCCTGAGTCAAGCTGGCAGACTTCAGCTCCTTAAGGTGTCTTTGCAAAGTCTCCCTGTCTATTCTCTCAGTCTTTTCATGATCCCTGGGAAATATGAAGATATCATTGAAAATATCCAGAGAAATTTTCTATGGTCGGGAGTGGAGGAAAAAAAGAGATTAGCCTTTGTTGCTTGGGATAGGGTCTTCACACCTAAAAAGTGGGGGGGCTGGGTATCCACCCTATTAGAGCTACCAACTTGGCCCTGCTGACAAAATAGATTTGGAGAATTTTTGGTGTTGAAAGAGAATGAAATGACATCATTCATAAAAAATACCTCTTCTCTTTTTCCCATATTTCATAATTTTGGAAAACTGACCTGAAAGTGCAAGGATCTTGTATCTGGAATAGTATTCAGAATGCTAAGGATGCGGCTTTTAAAAGGGTTAAGTGGTTTTTAGGAAATGGTAGAAAAATTCATTTTTGGGAAGACTGTTGGATTAAAGATTATCCTCTAAATTTTGTTGCTACTTTTCAACCCTTCATCAATCAGTATATTCAGAGATATGGAGCTATGGTCAGGGACTATTGGATGAATGACTCATGGATTGATCTATCCCTTTCTTATGAGATGTTAAAACCTCTTATGCTGGACCTTGTGATCTGGAAGGTTAAGATTCCTAGTGAAGACAAACTCCTTTGGGGAGTTCTTCCTTCTGGAATCTTCACAGTTGCTTCCTGTTCTGAGCTTTTATTAAAGCAACCGAATCCCCTCCCCTTTTGGGATCAAGTGTGGGACAATTATTTAATTCCTAAAATTAATATATATTTTTAGCTGGTCTTGCAGAATAAAATCCTCACAATTGACAATCTCCAGAAACGGGGAATGATGCTGAGTAATAAATGCTTCTTATGTAAAAATGCTGAGGAAATGGTTTTTCATCTGGCCATTGACTGTAGTTATGCTTGGGAGGTTTGGAATGAGTTATTACAATGCTAGGAGATTAAGTGGTTTTTTCCCAATAACATGGAAAGTTTTTGTAATCAGTGGTGAAAAGTTGATTCCCCCATTGATCAACATTTGTGGAATATTATTCCCCCCATGTGATATGGTGATTATGGAGAGAACGCAATGAAAGAGTCTTCAGGAACATTGATCTTCCTCCAAAAGTGATAGCTGAGAAGATAAAGAGAAGTATTAAGGAAAACTTCAATATGTCGTTTGGTAGAATACTGGATTTCAATGCTGGTGATATGGGTGTGATGACCGCTAATCACAAACCTCATCCTAGGGAGAATGCCATCTAGCTTTCTCCTCCACTTGGATGGATAAAAATTAATTTTGACGACACTGTCAAGGGCAACCCTAGCCCAGAAGGCTGTGGGGGCCTCATCTGTGATGACATGGCTAATTACCTAGCTGCAGTGGCTTTACCTATTGGGGTGCAAATCAACCACATGGCGGAGGCCATGGCCCTTCTTCAGATGCTAAAACTTGTCAAGAAACACATGGCACAGAAGGTGTGGATTGAGGGTGACTCACTCAATATTTTAAAATGTATTAGTGACAAGACTAAGCCATCATGAACATTTAAGGAGATCATCAAGGATGCTAGGGTCATAATTAATTCCTTTAATCAAGTCATTATTTCTCATGCCTATAGGGAAGCGAATGGTACAATGGATGAGTTGGCCAATTTTGTAGTTAAAGCCAGGGACATCATGATTTGGCACGATTATAAAAATCTGACCATTGATATCATAGCCAAGTTGGCCTTTGACAGATCTCGAAGCAAGAGGGTTGATTGGGTGCATCTTGAGAAGCTATGATGATTAGACATATTTCAAAAAATCAAAGGAAAATGAGGACATAAAGTGGTGTCTTTCCCAAGAACTCTAATTGTAGACATGAGTTAACCCTTGTTAATTTTAATGTTACTAGTTATCATAACAGTTGGCTTCTCTTTGTGATATTTACTATCTCTGTGAGCTGTGATATCATGGGAGGTGGGCTTAACCGCAAAGAGTCGAAGGATTGTGACAAATAGAGAAAAATGTCAGAAGCTTCAGATATTCTTGAGAAGGGGGGTCTTACCACCTACATGGAAATATTGCATGGGGTGAAAGACAATGCTACAAAATTATTTGTTGATTCCTGGAAAGATGGGGCTATTACTATAGCGGGCATCACTGTAAACATCACGGAGGATTTCATTGCTGAGATTTCTAGGCTTAGCACAAAGGGTATCAAATTCTTCTGGGATAGTAAGGTTTCATGAAAGGCCATTCAACGCTTTCCCAAGAGTAAGGAGGAGAAAAAAAAGCCTTGGGAAAGTGTCTAGAGGGTGCTATGATGTGGCATCGTTCAAAGAAATTTGGGCGACTATTATGATGGCGGTCATGGAGTATGTAAACCTGGACAGTAGGTTTAAAAGATCCCATTCTTACCACTTTGTTTTTCTTTGTCATTTTTGGCATAAAATTAGGGTGTCCCTGCCTTTCTACATTTTATAATCTCTTCATTTAAGCATTTCCCAGCACAAGAAGAAGGAGAAGAAACCCACTCTTCATGAAGGGTTGATTCTTTTAATTGTGGAACACATAAAGAAGATGGCTAGTGTTAGCCCTGTCATAACCCCGTCTAAATCTGGTTCAGGTAAAAAGAGAATTAGGGATGTGAATGTGAAAGATAAGAGTTCAACTAGTAAAAAATTAAAGAAGGAAAATGAGACTATCATGGATACAGACATCTCTGCTGACAGTGTGGAAGGCTATGATAATATGGTTGATTCCACTGAGGAAGATAGTTACTCTTCTTCCTCGGTCTCAAATTTGGATTCGGAGGAGAATGGAAACACTAATGATGGGGTTATGGGCTCTATGGACAAGGGAAAAACCTTAGGTAGTAGGAAGAACAAAGAGGATAAGAAGAAGGAGGAGGATGTGGGAGGTCAAAAATTGCCAATTCTAGTTAAGTATGACAGTTCTGATGACCATGACGTGCGTATATCTCCAAAACTTGAAGTAGTTATGGATTGTGGTCAGGACACTTAGAAGGATGCAACGGAGGTGGAGAATACTTCCCCTACCAAGGAGTCAACCTTACCATAGAGGGAGACAGACAATGCCTCTGGTAGTTCTCAACATATCCCTTTCATAAAAATGGTGGACTTGCAGGAAAGGAATGTTCAATTACTAAGGGATGACATGGACAATAAGATCGATCCCCCCTTTGGGGTTATCCAAATGGCCAAAGCTGCTTCCATGTACTCCTTCTAGTTAATTAAATGGGTGTTCCAAGAGATCAAGAATTTAAACCTTAAGCACCATTCTATTGCTGCTAAGGTGGACTCTCTACAGACTTTGTTGGACTTTGGCCCTAAAACTATGACGGACAAGGTTACTAATGATGAGGATAAAAATGTGCAGCAGTTGCAAGCTAGATTGGAAACCATGGAGAATACCATGAAAAAACACATGCAAGACTACATCAAATTTAGGGGTTCAGCCATGGATTGTTTCCTAACCATTAAAGTAGAGCTAGATACTAGATCCCCCAGTAAAAAACTAGAGGATATCACTGAGAACCTGGAAGATGATGGCCCCGAAAAATGCACTAGATTAGCAAGAAGGAAGAAAATTCATGATAGGATCTAGGAACTCTCAGAGTTCAATGCAGCAATAAAGAAGATATCTAAAGTGAAGCAGGAAGCCGACAAGGATTGCAAGGATCTTGTCTAGGGCTCTGGTTCCTGGTTGTGGTGGTCTATTTTTTTTCTGGTCTCTGGATTTTGGTTTTTTCCATGTTTTTTGTTGTTAAGTTTTGGCTTTAGTGTATTGGTTTCCAGTCCTGTCTCTTTTTGGCGTGCTTCAATGTTTAAAATTTTATTCTAGCTTGTAAGGGGTTTGGGGTCCTTGTTCAAAACCTATTTTTCCTGCAATAAAAAACAATTAGTATCGGAGCTTTGGTCCTCTAAGAGAAGTTTAACCACTTGAGGAGATCATGGATTCAACAGAAGTGAAACATCTGAAGAGAAATATTGAAGCAGCTCTTGAATATCTTGATAGATCTAAAAAAGAAAATGAAGAACTAAAATTGAAAGTCAATGGCTCACAAGTATTCATCAAGAAACTAAGAAAAGATTTGAAAGATTGTTCTGCAAATGATTTGGGAAAAATGGTCAAAAAGATGAATGAAGAAAACATGTCTATGAAGGATCAGATTGAAGAATTGGATGATCAGATAACTGATAGCTAGACAACTCTTGAAGAAAAGACTAAAGAAAACAAATAATTAGATGAAGAAATTATGCAAGAAAACCTAAAAATATTGGAGTTGGAGAACATAAAAAAAATATAGAATCTGAGTTGACAGAAGTCAAGAATCATATTGACAAATTACACACAAGTTCTGATCTAATACAATCACATATTTATGCACAGAAGACAAGAGGTGATACCACGGGTATTGGATACAATGAAGCACAAATTCAAATCAACGCAATGCAAGAAAGAAAGAAAGCACTAGAAGAATCTATGGAAGCTAAGAAGACTGAAAATCACACTGAAGCAAAACTACCTAAGGATGAGTGCAAGCCAGTCAATTAAACTTTTTATGCCTATAACAAGCAAGGACATATAGAAAGAGATTGTAAAGAGGTAAGACCTTTCAATGGCTATTGTTATTCACGCAATAAATTTGGTCATAGAGCTATACATTTTTTATCAAATGAAAGAAATCAGACACAACAAAATCAAAGAAGTCAAACTTAGTACAATCAAAGAATTCAACCACAACAAAGTTCTCAGAACATTACATGTCAGATATGCAATTACAATGGACATACAGCTAAAAAGTGTAGCATGGTAACTCATATTAACAAGCCTCCAGTCATTTTTTACTCTTGTAACAAGGCTGGACACATCTCAAAGTTTTGCAGATCTAGAGTGCAAAAACAAGAAAGACCTAGTAAGACTCAAGGATCACTATTTGAAGAATCTGGAGAAGTTAAATTTGTGAAAGATACATAAGATTCAAGAAATATTTGGGTTGAAGTATAGAAAGATGATGGTGTTGAAAAAGTGGTAGATGCATCCATAATGGACGCACCTTCCATTTTTGGATAAATGACCCTCATGGTCATAGGGGGAGCTAGACAAGTTCTAAACCCCTGCGCTGCTGTTATACTCACCTCTGAGTATGTGCCTATGGTTTTATGTACTTGGTTACAAATTTAAGTAGTATGCAAGAGCGCACAATATTTTACAACATGAACTGAGTTTGGAATTCACAGTTGAAACCTGTGTTACGGCAACAAGCATTAATTGCAAAAAATTAATTTATAAGTCACCAAAGATCTATTATCTTCACTTCTACATTTGAGATCGAGCATTTAAAGAGCACAAGAGATTTAAGCATTTAAGTGTTGAAGGATTGTCATTGTTTAATCAACAAAGTGCATTGAAGTTGTAAGGGAACCCTAGCTCGGACACATCATTTAAGAATTCCCTTAGAACCCTATTTTAGTGAGAAAAAAGTAATTAATGGAAACTCCAGTAGTCTTTGACATCACTAAAAAGAAGAGATATGTGTTTAAAAAGCATACATTCAAGTTAGTGTTAGATGATGTTGAAGGGGCATTTTTCAAGACTCCGTTAGGAGTCGTGCATGTCAAAGATATTTGTGCTTATATTTACTGTAAGAAGGAGTTTGTAGGTGAAGATAGCACAATGTCTCTTATAGAATCTATGATTAACACTAATTGTTCATTCAAGAAAAAGTTCTCACATCTCTCAAAAAACCCTATCATTGAGTATGCAAATGCGCACGAGTTTTATGAATCAGAATGGATTAAGATTTTACTCGGTAGGATTCATGATGATCTATTTTGGATTGGTGAAGTCCCTATTCGCATTACAATTGATCTCATCAATGAGATGAATCTAATCTCTAAAAGTGGTCCCCTTCTTCCCACTGGAAAAGATATCAAGAAACAAGTTGAGCAGGCATGTAAGTCTGGGAGTGATAAGCGTGACATGACTATTGAACCCATAAAAGAAAAATACATTAAACTCAATGTTATGATTCTTGGATACAAATTTCAGCATGTAAGTAGATTAAATAGTGTATATGCAGCTAGAGTTCTGGCATCCATAAGGATAGTGAAAGATAACACTCACTACAACCTTTGTGAGATCTTGCGTGCACAATTGATAGAGAACATTAGAGCTATAAAACATGACAAAAGAAAAATATTCAGATTTGGTTCTTTAGTCATATACATGTACTTTCACATTGTTGGTAAGGTTTCTAACCTCAACCTAGATAGAAGTAAACCTACATTACCTTACATCTTATTGAAAGCTACATATGAAAGCACTCTTAAGGATCATATGGATATGGAGATCAAGACATTCAGAGTTAAGATGTAGAAAATGTTCAGAATACTTGAGAACATAGTTGACAAATACAAGGACACTATATGTTTTATAGTGGAAATAGATTTTACATGCATGGAAGAAGTTGAGCCTAGAACTAAATGGATTCATCCACTTGTTTATGAGGTAGATGAACATATTATGGAAGGATATCCACAAGTCCTTCTATCTGCATTTAAAGATCCAAATGAGCCTAGATGGGGCACATATAGAGAAAAGACAAGACAAGTTGATCATGTCTTGTACAGTGCAGAAAATAAGATGAAAGCATCAAGGATTACCTCTAATATTCTAAAAATTCATGGTATCACCCAAGAAGACCTAGATAAAGCTAGGGAAGATGAGATTGCTAAGGAACTTGAGAACACATCTACATTTTGTAAAGTTAAATTTGATGACATTCAGAAAATGAATAAGAATAAGTCTAGAGAGAGAAAATCTATGCCCTCAACTACAATTGATCTAGAATCCTCTCCGCCCTCTATGCCAAGCAAGCTAACCAGAAGAAGGAATTAAATCTTCACAAGCCACCCATCCTCAAGCACAACTCGAAGCAAAGTAAAGAATGCTCAAGCACCTCCTGAGGTAGGATTCAAACCTAGTTTGGAAATTATGAGATTTAGAATCATTGATGAAGGTAGGTTTGATTCAATTGCAAATTTCTATGATAAGTATCAAGAGATTGATAAATCATAAATATATTCTATGATTATCACACATGATTAAGTTCAAAAGGTTAGTTTTGGAACTTAAGATAGCCATCCCAAATAAAATATGGAACATACTTGATTCATTGAAAGACAAGATTTAGAAGAGGATATGTAGATTAGAGAGAAGAAATTAGATGACCTCCTAACTATTTGTTCACTTGATCAGAAGTTGATACTGTTGGATTTGGTAAAGCCTCATTTGAGATCTAAGACTAGAACTCTACATATAGTGAATAAAGAGTATCAGTTAGTTGCAAAGGAGACTGAGAAAGCATTTGAGCAAGTGTTTCTGGACAAACACATGTACCCTTCAAATGTGCCTATAACCAAAGTTACTCTATCTCCCTCCAAGCAAGGAAAAGATTCAGAGATCCCTAATGTGCCTATTACAACTCTACAAGATTTTGTGTCTAAAGTCTCATCACCCTCTAATATAGTTAAGGATATAGATGAAACTATTATGATCAAGGATGTTGAGATAACCATGTCAGCCTTAGATAATGATCTAAATAAGTTTGAAGAAGCCTTTGTGAGTACTAAAGAAGATGATATTTTATGCAGTGATAAAGCCTCTCTACAGGAAGATGAAATACCAACTAATGACACTTCAGGACAGGTAATTGGAAAAGAAGATAGATCTAATGTGTCACTCTTTGTTGAGATCCCAGTGAAGAGTGAAAGTATGGATGTATGTTAGAATGCAATCTTTATCCCTTCTACCAAGCCATCTATTTCATTGTTGTCAAGTTTGACCCCTGATACAACAAGCCTAGATTCATGGGGAGAAGAAGATCTGATCAAGATAAGTTTATTGGCTATAGAGAAAGAAAAAGAGAAGCAAGTAATGAGAAATCCTCTCTTTCTTGAATCAGTCAACATTTTAAACAACTTAGCACCTGCATACAAGAAATTGGTAAATATTAAATCAGTTGATGATGTCAATAGTATTTTGTCAAGCTTCAAAGAAAATTTTACAAGTCTACTAGACTCAACAACAAAAATTGCAGAAGACAAGTACAATAAGGAAAGGCTGAATGAGTTAATAACTAATTTCTCATTAGATCTCAATTCATTGAAGATTGGTCAAGAAATTCTAAAAGAGTTAGCAGCAAAAGGTAGAAAATTTATAGCTAAATGCATGGACAAAGATAAAATCACTTCAGAACATACCAAGAAGATTGAGGAAGCAGACATCTTGATGGAAGTTGTAAGGAAATAAGTTCAAGACCCTTCTCAAGACATCAATTTTTGTAACAACATCTACCAAGGATAGTTAGATAAAATTGAGAAAGCCAAGATAGAGATTACCAAGATAAGGGCAAGACAAACACAACTAAGAAATGCACTTGCGCCCTCCTTAGATGTACTGAATCAGAATATCAGGCATATTGATGCAACTATTGCTACATATGATCAAGGCCCCTACATGGATCTGGTAAAGATGGAGAAACTCACTTATGCATTATGAGCCCATCTTCAGACTGTAGATGCACTCAAGGTGTTTTTGTAGAAAGAAGTCAAAAACCTTCAAATTGCATATCCAGATGTGTACTTTGAGTAAATACTTAGACTTTAATTTTTTGGCACCTTTGTCATTAATGTCAAAGGGGGAGTATAGTGTATGAAGGAGAAGAGTGTATATACCTGAAAATATGATGTACATTACGAGGAGATTATACTAGTATGATAGCAATGTTTTGTCTTAAGTCAAAGTTTAGTAAATTTGCCACATTCCTTTGTTGCCATTAATGAAAAAGGTGGAGATTGTTGGAAAGTTGACTTTACTATGATTATATGACTAGTTTTGTGTTTTCATTATGGCAACAAAGTCATATAGATTTTTGACATTCAGCTCATAAAATTTGAAGATCATAATTTGGCTAAGTATAGAAGTAAGTGCAGACAGCGATATACCTGTTGATCAGAGCACCAACACACATGAGTATGGTTGAGTCATGGTATGCGCTTTTGGATATAAGATTTTGGATACATTTTTATGATAAGTATATACGAGCATGTTTAGATATGTCAGTATGGTGAAGTTATAGCAAGTCTAAGTGTCACTAGCAGTTCAGCGAACAAAGCATGGAGCTCACTATAGTTTTTATTTAGCATGTATTAATTTATTTTTTAATGGGTATGCACCTATTGTAATATGTATGTAATCATGTTATTATCATTCATGTAAACACAATTGAGCCAATTAATTTAGAAGCATTGTATATGTAAATTTTGGCCTGACTTAGTCTTAGTTTTGGTCGCGTCTATTAATTCATGTATATATAATTGACATGCATTTTTGTATTGTGGTGATGGACATATGAAGAATAGAAAAAGATATCTATATGTATAGTCAGAAAATGGAAGCACTTCCATTGTAGACTTTTTTATCCTTTCGAGTGAGTGGTTTGGGGTCATGACAAGCGCCTTGAATGGGTTCTTGATCTTGACATGGCTTCCCCCTATTTTTTCCTTCTTTCCACTCCTGTTTAGCCTAATTTTTGCATTTTGGATTATAGACTGGTGATTCTAGGCTTCAAGGTCAAGGTCAAACTTTTAGGTCTCTGTCAACCTTGACCTTGACCTAGGTCAGGGTTGACGTTGACCCTAGCCTAGGTCAAGGTTGACCTCAACCTTGACCAAGGGTTCAGATCCTGAGGTCTCATAGTTTTTGGATGTCGATCTTTGCAAAAAGTGTTTCCCGCTTCTGGGTCATCTATTTCGGGTTCCAAAGCATCAATTCCTAAATTATATTTAATATAGGTCCTCTCCTAGGGGTAAAGGCTTTAATGGGATTTTAATTATCCTATGTCAGCCTCCTTAGAAGATTGTTCCCTAGTTTCATATAAAAGGGAGCCTTCTCCTCTCATTTTCTCTAAGTCTTCCAAGTGCAAAAAGTCTTCTAATCGTGATCAAGCATTCTCAAAATATCATCAAGAGCAATTCAAGAAAGCTAAGGAGTAAGATTTCAAGAAAGAATTCATCCATTCAAGCATCCATTTTCATGAAGGAGATCCATTGGAGGCCATTGAAGGATTGAAGCTACATAGTGTCCTTTTGGTTATCTCTCCATCCACCTTCTTCCAATCCTATTCCAAATTCAAGAACCCATTCAAGACTTGGTGTTGGAGATCTACAAGAAAGAGATTGAAGACATTCTACCTTTCTACATTCCACATTTTGAAGCATACTTGTGGATTGAAAGATTTGAATCCTCCACAAGGACTTTTTCAAGCAAGGTGAATTTATGCATTTACTTTGTCTATTTTTGCAATTTCAATTACATATATTTGAGGTTAATTCCAAAACTGGGGTTTTACCAAGGCAAACCCTTCCTCCACAACAAACAATCCTCTTTTTCTTGCAGGTACAGGTTCAGAATTGCAGATTTGAGACTAGCTCTGGATACCCTTTTCGGCTTTCTTTCAGACGGTGCAAACTGATTTTCTGTCAGACTTGTGCAAGTCAGGGTCAACATTATTGTGTCAAGGTTGACATTTGTGGGTCAAGGTTGACCTTTTTCATAAGAAAACATCGGAACAGAAAAAGATTTATGGGTTTTGTTTGTCTTTGCATTCTAGTTCAGTATGAACTGTCAGATTTTCCAGAAACAGTTTACAGACCTCAGAAAACAACATTCTTTGATCTGCAATCTTGTAAGGTTAATTCTTCTTTCTATCCTTTTCAATTACTATAATCAAACATATTCATTTAATCAATTAACAGAATTTAAGATCCCCTTCTTTGTTCTCTTTTCCAAGTAGTTGATTCATTTGTGCATTAGCCCTTCTTTTGGGTTCATCAACTTGGATCTTCCATTTGTGCATTTGAGGATAGAAAAAGAGCATCTTATCTTCTCCTTAATCACAATTACAATACATAATCAATACAATTAAATTAAATGTAAGGTAGGGTTAAGGAAATCAACATACTCTAAGCAAATCAAATAATAATTAACAATCAAACCACCTTATCCTTTTCAAAACCTTACATTTTGGTGTAACACCCCCATTTTATACGTTACATTTTGGTGAACCCACGATAGACAACTCTTTCTTTTTGGTGTTAGATTTACATTTTTTATGCTACATCTTGCATGTTCTTTCAAATTGCATTTAATTCAATTCATCAAAATTTTGTGTTAGTTCATTTGCATTGTATTGGTGTATGAGCTTTACCACATCTAGTCCTACTTATAGTATCCCGGTTAGAAGAAGCCATAGACTTATGGGTTCCTTTGATCATGAGTCTTCCTCTCCTTTCCTTAGGACCCTGGATGATAATTTGATAACTCATGATTCCAATCCTTCCATGGAGAAAAACTCTTCTCACTCATCTCATGATGAAGATGACTCTTTAAGATTCCTCCTGAACAAGTGAAAAACCTTTCAACCAAACTTGATAAAATGGGAAATTGGCTTATCCAAGAAAACCATAATCAAGATTCTATCCAAGCTATAGAGGCTCTTAAGAAATTTCTCCATGATAATGATCAA
>MU223813.1:801514-812657 GCA_018584345.1 Thuja plicata | reverse complement strand
ATGATGATCCTATTCGCATCTTGGATCCCATTTCAATCAACCTTGATGAGGAGGACACTCTCGATGATCCTATTGATCTTAGTGATGAATATGAGACCATTGATTTTGATAATGATTTACCTCATATTCTTTCAACTCAATTAATAATTACACCTAGTATGAGCATTGTGATTCTCAAGAGTATCCTTTTTTGGAACTGGCTATCATTCCTACTATATTGGATCTAGTCCCTCTTGCGAGTTGCCCACCTACCCTAAATAACATTAACCAAGATGGGGAGGGTTGACAACATGCTTGATTGGCTCATCCTTTATGGTAGCCCTTTTTGTGTTGTATGTTGTATTGTGGTTCCCCCATAATGTGTTTTTTTTTTCTAAATGTTTGTTAGATTCTTTTATATGACCCTTGTTACTCTGTTGGTGCAAGGTGATAAAGGAATCAAATCTGTTCAATTCTTCTATATGTATCTATATTCTTCTATATGTTGTTTCATGTTATGTTGTACTTGTGCTATTGTTGTAACTATTTTCCTTGTACAATCTGCTTGGATCTATGACATGGTAGCAATAATTATTTTTGGTCTCCATTTTGTAGTCTGAAAAGATTCCTCTTCGTAATTCTTAAGTTTCTTTCCTCCTTTGTGATTGTAGTTCTACTTTCTTTGGGGAATGATGTCAATTCATTTGCAATAATATCATATTTCTATGTACATGTTATCTTATGATCATACTCACCCCACATTAGGTAGATCCCTCTTGTGTTCTTATGTATGTTTATGTTTTATTTCCCTTGATTTGTCTTCCTTTGGGGCATCTCGCAGTGGAAACGTAATCCGTAGAGTTGTTGATGTTTTCATTAAAACCATTGCTCCTGTTAAAGTGTTAGCAACAAATTTAACATGGGGGCATACACTCTACTCACTTGTTGCACACACGCACATTCAAAATATTTTTCAAGATTTAAAATTTTTCCCTTTATGGATTAAAAGAAACTAATCCCTAAAGTATGGTGATTTTTACTTTTTTGGATCTCTTGATCCCTCCAGTTTAAATTTACATGGATCTCTTGATCCCGCCAGTTTTCAATTTACAATGTATTGATCCCTTTAAGAATGGATCTCTCTGATGGGTTGACTAGTGAGTAGCCACATTCACTAGGTAGTTCAACTCCATCTTTCCAGTTATGATCTTTGTGTGGTTCACAATAAGACATAAGTTCTCATTAGGCAAGATAATCACACCCCTTCTCTCTCTCCTTAACTAAGTGATGTCTCTCTTATCATGATCTTAAGGTTGATAAATACTTAAGTCCCTTAGGGGCTTGAGGGTTTCTTTATCTCTTTTGGTTCCAATAAGATTGTTTGCTCTTTATGTTTTCCTTTACCAAGAGTTTGTGTTGAGAACATACTCTTGCTAAAGTGGGGGCTAAATATATAGTCAAAAAATGGAAGTACTTTCATTGTAGACTTGTTTATCCTTCCAAGTGAGTGGTTTTGGGTCATGACAAGCGCCTTGAATGGGTTCCCAATCTTGACATGGCTTCCCCCATGTTTTGTCCTTCTTTCCACTCTTGTTTAGCCTGATTTATGCATTTTGGACTGTAGACTGGTGATTCTGGGTTTCAAGGTCAAGGTCAACCTCAACCCTGACCTAGGTCAAGGTTGACCTCGACCTTGACCCAGTGTTCAGATCCCGAGGTCTCATAGTTTTTGGATGTCAGTCTTTGCAAAATGTGTTTCTCACTTCTGGGCCAGCTGTTTCGGGTTCTGAAGCATCGATTCCTAAATTATATTTAATATAGGTCCTTTCCTAGGTGTAAAGGCTTTAATGGGAATTTAATTATCCTATTTGAGCCTCCTTAGAATATTGTGCCCTAGTTTCATATAAAAGGGATCCTTCTCCTCTCATTTTCTCTAAGTCTTCCAAGTGCGAAAAGTCTTCTAATCGTGATCAAGCATTCTCAAAATATCATCAAGAGAAATTCAAGAAAGATAAGGAGTAAGATTTCAAGAAAGCATTCATCCATTCAAGCATCCATTTTCATGAAGGAGATCCATTGGAGGCCATTGAAGGATTCAAGCTACGTAGTGCCCTTTTGGTGATCTCTCCATCCACCTTCTTCCAAAACTATTCCAAATTCAAGAACCCATTCAAGAATTGGTGTTGGAGATATACAAGCAAAAGATTGAAGACATCCTACCTTTCTACATTCCACATTTTGAATCATACTTGTGGATTGAAGGATTCAAATCCTTCACAAGGACTTTTTCAAGCAAGGTGAATTTATGCATTTACTTTGTCTATTTTTGCAATTTCAATTACATATATTTGAGATTAATTCCAAAACCGGGGTTTGACCAAGGAAAACCCCTCCCCCACAACAAAAAATCCTCTTTTTCTTATAGGTACATGTTCAGAATTGCAGATTTGAGACCAGATCTGGATACCCTTTTTGATTTTCTTTCGGACAGCACAAACAGATTTTTTGTCGGACATGTGCAAGTCAGGGTCGACATTATTGGGTCAGGGTTGACATTTGTGGGTCAAGGTCGACCTTTTTCATAAGACAACATCAGAATGGAAAAATATTTCTGGGTTTTGTTCGTCTTTGTGTTCTGGTTTGGAATCAACTGTCAGATTTTCTAGAAATAGTTTATAGACCTCAGAAAATAGCATTCTTTGATCTACAATCTTGTAAGGTTAGTTCTTCTTTCTATCCTTTTCAATTACTATAATAAAAAAATATTCATTTAATTAATTAATAGAATTTAAGATCCTCTTCTTTGTTCTTTTTTTCAAATAGTTGATTCATTTGTGCATTAGCCCTTCTTTTGGGTTGATCAACTTGGATCTTCCATTTGTGCATTTGAGGATAGAAAAAGAGCATCTTATCTTCTCCTTAATCACAATTACAATACAAAATAAATACAATTCAATTAAATGTAAGGCAGGGTTAAGGAAATCAACATACTCTAAGCAAAAGAAATAATAATTAACAATCAAACCACCTTATCCCTTTCCAACACCTTACATTTTGGTGTAACACCCCCATTTTATATGTTACAATATAGAAGAGGAGTATGTATTAAATCAGTATGAGATAGAGCTCTACTAGAGGTTAGAGCATCAACACACAAAAGGAACTGATCAAACAACAATGGCATATGCAGCGATTCCCTTTTCAGATATTGTGTGTATCTATTATCAGAAGGTTGTAGCCTTCTTCTTATTGAGCATTGAGCTTTGACAGTGTGTCAACCACCTTTAACAGGGTTTGTAAGACTCCTAACAGAGTCATTGTACTCATCATTGTAATGACTGCTCCTAACAGGGCAAAGGAACTCTAACAAGTTCATAAGAATAGTGCAATTATTTGTGGGTACTAATTCCCACTAGGGTTTGCCTCTAGCCAAGGTTTCCCCATAAATATATCTTGTGTTATGTGTTATGGTTTATGTGCTTTTGTTATTAATTATTTTATCTATTCTATTGGGCTAAGTTTCAAAGTTGCTGAATTATTATTAATTGCTGAACATTGATTCAACCCCCTCTCAATGTTCCCATTCTTAATAGGTACCCACAAGATTTAGAAATACAGTAATAAAGTTGGCTGGTTAAGGCTTACAATTGACCAATTCGGATGGTCTTCCCTATTAGGAGCAATACAGACTTTTAGGTCCACCTTGTGAAAGGATTTATATAATACAGTTAAGTATGCACTCTATTAGGATATTTGTGAAGGACTGTTAAGTCCACCCTGTTAAAGGATTTTGACTGATACACCTATTAGGATGAACCAATTAATGATCTTCTATGAAACTTTGATTTTCTAAATAATATCCTTTGAAGTAATACTGATCATTTGAATGTTACAGACGAGTCTCTATTGTTCCTTTATACTGTTGTAGCCTTCTAATCAATCTGCCACTTCATATTAAAATTTGTAATTGATTTCTACTTCTACTACATTTGGATAAACAAAGTACCTTACATATATATATATCTATTCAAATCAATTACCTCCATAAGTAATATACTATCATATTAAATAATATAAAATAATATGTACTAAGTTGGCCCAATGCTGATACTCAGGTCCAGTAATCCACTCGGGTGATATACTGACACTTGGGTGACACAGTGAACTGGCAACTCTGTCACTTGGGTCACAGTGGGTGCTCTGGCCACATTGATCACTCGGAGTTGGTATGGAACTCGGGTAACACTAGTGACTCGGGTGATACTATTTTGAACTAATTGCTCGGTTGACACTGTAACTTCTTAGCTCAGGTAACACTTCGAGCTTCTTTCTCGGTCAACACTGTAACCATATAAATGACTAAGTGTTTTGGCACTAATTGACAACATGTCTTTCCATAAGGTTTACAATTTCCCCCTTTGGCATTAGTTACAAAAACACTTATCAGACCAAAAAGAATAGGTAGCTACCATTTTGCATCATCCCAATCAGACAATACAAATAGAAACATTTACAAACAATAGAATAGGTATGACATACCATGTAACTACATATAGAAGAAGAGATATACAAATAGAAGAATGTTTACGAAATTTTCATTCCTTTATCACCTTATGCTAAAGGAGTAAAAATGGTTATTTAAATAAATCTAAACAAAACATATAAGATACAACACATCATAGGGGAAGAATATTACAAACAAAATGAAAACACATATAATAAACCGCACAAGAGGAGATAGTCAAGTGTATTGCCTATCCCCCATATTGTTCTATAATTTTAGGGAAGGGGGATGAGAAACATCAAGCATGACAGATAAAACAATAACCCATTCCAAAAAAAACACCATATTGTAAAGATAGGTCACTTTGTTTGTCACTAGGAGTGATAGATAGTTGTTGTGAAAGCATAGATGGTAAGACATGATAAATATCAATAGTCTCATACATGTCATAAAAATAACTAGCATGAATACCATTATTAGCATAAAAAACATCATCATCAAGAGTATCTTTTTCATCTAAATTAATTATAATAGAATCTAAGATACGAATAAAATTATCATGTTTATTCAGTTTTATCTTCTTTAAATTCACTTCCTCCATTGGCTCAAGCATGAATTGGTCAAAGGGAAGTGAAGAGTTAGTAGGAGTATGAGGTGAAGCAATATTTTGAGACACACATTGACGGGGTCTAGAACAACGCTTATGACAAAGGTCACGAGCATGATAACTTTGTTTAGTTTTGCTAGAGATTTAGTTTGGGTTAGGATCAATCAACATTAGATCCTTTTCTTCTTTAGGAGGAAGAATGGAAGGAACCACACTAGGTTGAGAGATGATTGGAGGAGATGGTTTATAAGAAAAAATATGGAAAAGAGGCATATACAGGAGGTGTAGGCAGTGTAGGAAGAAATCCACGTCTAGGGTAAAGAGATGGAACATCCTTATATTTTCTCAGTTCACAAATATTTTGGACCTTGTAGGATTGGTATGATTGAAAGAGATTGTCAAGACGAGTTTGGGTTGGTTGAGGCATAGAAGCCCAAAATAAATCAAGGTCAACTAAGTCTCGAGGCACTAAAGGCTGATAAATACTATGGTTAACTGTCATGATTTATCCATTATGAGATAATTTAAGACATTTATGAATATGAGAAGGCACAGATTTCATGGAGGTAAGCCAAGGAAGACCAAGTTTGAATTGAAATTGATTAGAAATTGGGATGACATTGAAGGTAACATCTACATTTTTTCCATCAACTTCAACATGAAATGAAATGGAACCATGGGAAGGATAAAGGAAACCATTGCAAGTTTGGATCATAACATCGGATCATTTATAGAAATCACATTTCAATTTTCTACTAAAAATATGTTTTTTATTTATCACATTAACCATGCAAGTGGGATCAATAAGGACACCATAGGAAGGAAGGTTAGCAACCCTTGCGACAATGTAGAGGGAACCATCAACTGCTTTAATGATCCTAGTAGGAACAAAGGTAATGCAAGGATCAGATGGAGGTTTAGGTTTGAATTTCTCAACTTGGTTGAGAACATGGTTAGCTTCATTAATGTTGGTGTCATAGTGAATGCATTGAGAAGAAGAAGTTTGGGTAAGATCAATGGTATTATTTGAATGAGATGGAAAAGGATTGGCGTATATTTGAAAATTTTGGTTGGGATGTGCTACAAATTTTTTTCCATAATCATTGTCACCTTCAACAGATATAACTTTAGACTCATTAAGATATTGGATAATAATTTTCAAACAATAACGGTTTTCAGTATCATGACTGGGTTGAAGATGGTATTCGCGGAAAGCTTTGACATCAAAGGATTTGGGAAAAGGTTTGGATGTGTCAATTGGTTTGATAGGAGAAAGTTTTAACACATTAGCATTAATTAACTTCAAGATCACATTATGCAAAGATTCATAAAGCTTAGTGTAATTACAAGAAGGTTCAAAAATAGATGACAAAGGAGCCACACCTTTGGATGTTACTGCCACTTGTTCATCAATAGTGTTGGATGAGTTGTTGATTTTGTTGAAGTTTTTCAATTTCTGGAATTTGTTGTAATTTTTGGATGTGAAATTAGCCTTATCAATGGGAACATGAGCCATTGGAGTGGTACTCCTAGTTTGACTCACTCGAAGTTGATAATGATGAAGCACTGCACACAATTGCGAAAATAAATAGAATTCAGAAAGAAGTATCTTATCTCTATTGTCTTTTTTGTAAATTAGCAATAAAAATGCATTATACATCAATATCAAGTACATAATAAGGAATCTGAGCATGCAAATATTTAAATCTACTAATGAACTCACTAACTTTTTCTTTAACACCTTGTTTACAATGCATTAAATCAGTCAAAGAAACTTGAGGACCAATGTTGTTTTGAAATTTTTGACTGAAATCATTAACAAAATTATGAAAGGAATCAATGAAATAAGCAGGAAAAGAAAAATACCATTGCAAGGCCTTGTCTTGAAAGGTTCTAGTAAAAAATATTTCCAGGAACCTATGGTCATGAGATAAACCACTACACAAGGTTTGAAAAGTTTTCAGATGAGTTAAAGGATCATCCTTACCATTATAAGTCTCAAGGCGAGGAATATCCATGTGACACTGTGAAATATCTTGGAAGACCCATTGAATTTGGAGTGGTGCTAGAAGATAACCTATGAATCATATCCTTCTCCATAAAGCCCCTGCAAACCCAAACACTATTAAAGGCTTCTTGAGTTTCCTTTGGACTACAATTAGAGCTATTTTGAGGACTCATTAAACTTAAAAGCTCGTGGTTAGTACCAATGAAGTTTAACAGTCTCGAGTATAGAATCCAGAGGAAAAGGTTGATCTCCATTTTGAAGTAGTCTATGGCTTGAACCTCGCATTCCTTAGCCATCTCTGTCTTATTGTCTATTTCTAGGAAGAGAAATGATGTTTGCACCTGGAAGTGATTTACGTCCGGCTTTCCTGATTTGATGCTACCTTGCCTAGTACTCCACCGTGGATCCCTATCTAGAGCCAAGGGTTCCCGAGTTGAGTTAGTATGCTCAAATGTCTTTCCTTGTTGATAGTTTTGATAATCGAGTAAGTGGTCATAAGAAACCTGCTGGATCCAAGTGCCAAATCTGGAAATAATCTTGATGGATCGGGGAAGTTCTTTTTCTAAATTCATCAGAAGGCACTGTTTGGGGTTCACATACTGCTTAGAATAAGAATATTTCAGATATATTCTTAGTTTATTGGAAAAGATTTCAAGAGTTTCTGCTACTCTATACTCAATGGGTAGATTCTTAAGAAATACCCACATAGAAATGAATTTGATTGAATGATTCAAGCTGTTAAAGTTCGGGGACCTTTGTTGCATGTGCAAGCCAAGGTTGTTGTGAAACCATCCTTTGAATTTAAAGATTACATCCCTGCTGATTTTTTCTTTAAACATGACTAAGAAAAACCCCTTTTCAGGATCTATACATTCTATTTGAGATATATTTTGCCAGTTTTGAAAAGAAGAGTTATTAAAATCTAAATATGACATATTTGTTTTGTAGAACTTACAGATTAATGCATGTTGAAGAAGTAGACATCTTCTCTTGTCTAATGTCTCTTTTGAGAAAGTGATTGACACTTCTGAAGAGGGAGGGGTAGATTTGTTGAGTTGAGTCTGGCCTGACGCTCTAACTTGAGCTTCCTCACTATTTGAGTTGTTGGGGTTGTTCCTAGCTAGTCGATGCCTTGACGAATCAAGATGACCCCCCTGGTATCTTTGTAAAGGCTCTAGGTTAGTCGTTCATTGATTCCATTTGAAGGGAACCCTTTTGTTCCTCCTATGACTTAAGGTGTCACTCCGACTTGCATTTTTGAATCCTGGATTCTTCTTGTAGTTCATGATATCTGTTCATTTTTTGTGTATGCTCTAATGTAGTCCCGACCATGCTTTTTTTTGGAAGTGGAGGGTTAAACAACCTTCCATCCCGTGTAGTCAGAAAGATGGAGATGAGGTTAGGGTTGGTGGGTACATTCGACAATCTCCTCTGCCCCCAAGAATGTTCTCTCCCCATGGGTTGGAATGTTTATTTTTGTGGTTCTAAGTGTGGTGTATGGGGGAAGGGACCTCTACCCCATTCGTTGACATCCCTGTGCTGGTACGCTTGTCTTTGGCGCATGGTGTTTAACCTTCTTTGGTCCCAAGTGGCTCCATATCCTGCTCGTCCCGGCCTCCAGTCCAGTCCACCATGATCCCAATCTATTCTCTGTCATTTCTCATGGTTCGGCCCTTCCGTTCAGGTTCCCGCTCAGTCTCTCGCCATTTCAAACCTATAATATATATTATTAAAGGTTTGCTAAGTCAATGGAATTGAAAAAAATAGAGAGCTCACCATTGAACTTTTGTAATTCATTTAGCAGATTCTATACTTAAAAACTAAAAAGAAGAATATGCTATCTTGTAAACTTAAGATATTAAAAATTTATTCTCTTCAATTATCCAAAGTATAATTAAAGTTCAAACCAAAGGATATATATAGAGGTATGGTTTGATGATGCGTACAACAAACTATGAACTCTCATTCTATTATCTCTCAAACAAATTCTGTAGTTACGTGATTGTTGTAACAAGCACTCAATAAATACATTCATATCAAACAGATTTTCCAAAATTAGATTTCTCTTCTCCAACAAGGATAAAAAACTCTTTTATGCTGAATTCTGCTCCTGCCTTTTACCTTGTCGGTGCCATCGGCAAACTAATGCGTGCGATTTCTAACATAAATTACCAAGAAAGGGACCTGCCAGCTCACAAATTTCTTGATTTGTCTTTTGGGTAGTGAGATTTTTTGAGTTTTTCAGGGATTGAATAAAGTTTGTTTTGCCCACGTAAGAGTCATCAGTGACCGCATTAATTCCAGTGCCAACTCATGGCCTTCTAAATCTATAAAAAGAGAGAAGTAGATGGATTGAATCATCCATTGCAAGTTTTGGGATTTTGAAAGGAAAGATAAGTAAGGTCGTTCCAATTCTGATGTGTGCTATTGTGGCGATGAGTATGTATAATGTGCAGGTGATGAGTATGCATAACATGCAGGTGGGACGTGCATTGGGACAATATGTATGAAGCTCTGAGTAGGGTGGTCCATTGTATTTCGAATGGAGGTATGAAGATGAGGCCTAAACGCCGTTGTTGCATGGAAATCAGGACATTGCGCTTACCCTGCTTTTGCGACCTTTTCTTCTCTTCACGATCTACTCACCTTATTGATCACTATATTAATCACTGTCATATGCGTCTTCCTCGTTCCTTCAAATGTCAATTCTCTCCATAATCGTTTGTTTGGAAACTGCTTTGAGGAATATTTCTAATAATCGACCTTTGCCAACGTACCTTCTAGTCAATTATTATTCTCCAATATTGGAGATTTATAACCATTTTAATGATGTATTGCTCCTTTTCTATTTAATAATATTTAGTTTGAATTTGGAGACTTTATTGGGTTGTGTAGCTATGTTTTTGATAGATAAAAGCAGCAAGAGGGTGCTGGCCCGTGGAACAGGGGACTAGAAGCACATTAACAGCAGGTTAATGGCAATAGCCAAAGCTTGAAGCAGATATGACTGTTAGCACAGGAGTTTATAGTTTTGCCTCTATCAAAAACATATGTAACAGTTCTACTTAAACAGAAATAACCAAAGTATCTACTATCAACAACAGCATCAAAAATAGTGTTACGGAGCCACGCAAGGCTTGTCCAAATACTAAATTTAAACTTAACAACACCCCTCAAAACAGAGCAGGGGGACTGAGGGACCAGACCATTCAAAAAATAACACACCATAGACAGAAGAGCTAATTCTTCCCTCCCAGCTGCTTGGACAGCAGGGATCTCGCCCACTCCTCCTGGAGGAACAGAAATAGTTCTCTGTTTTCAGCATTAGCTTCCAGATTTCCGTCAGACAGCTTCCCCTACACATTACAAAGAGTTAACGCGGAGGCGTGCATAAATTTCAAGGCAAATTTATTGGTCCTCCTGTAGAGGTCCACCAGGTCCTGCATTCATTTTTTTATCTCCGCTATTTCCAAGTCAATCTTCACAAACTTGCTCTTAAGGGTGCCCGCGAAGTTACTTTTCTCTTCCGAAACAGGTGAGAGGGGTTTATCCTGGGGGTCGCCTTTGGGACTTTGGGGTGGGGTAGGGCTCTTAGCACTCTTAGGGTTGGTCAGGGGGGTATTAGCCGTTGGAATCATATAGCCTTCCGAAGACATTTTTCTAGAATCGGTGGAATGGGAGGCATTTTCAGACGGGGAGAGCTCTCTGGAGGCCGTCTCCAGCATCTTGAGTTTACATTGCTCCTTAGCAATCCTGTTAGATCATCTCCGGCCAGTCCCGCTTAGGTCCACTTCAAGATTAACCAGGGTTTCAGTTATCTTCTATTTTTTAGGCTTACACTCAGTCTCGGGTGTATTCTCCGCCTCTTTCATATCTAAGCAACCCATAGGGTCAGAAACATAGGAGTCAACCAAATCCTCCAGAGTATGGGTGGGATTCTTAGCACTTTTTTTGTGGGCTTTTTTCTCAGATTTCTCAATATCTTGGGTAATCCGAATGGACCTAGAGGAGGAGTTGGAGGTCTTGTCTGCTTTACCAGTAGCCG
>MU223813.1:769254-801414 GCA_018584345.1 Thuja plicata | reverse complement strand
ATAGCTCCATCAAAGTTTAATTTTGTCCAGCCACGAGGAGGGGCAATCCAAGTGGTAGCATTCCTGATATTCCTTTTAGTGTTGTCAAACTTGGAGAACCCACTCAGGATGTTCCAGCGATCTGCAATCGAAGTTTCCCAGACAGCAGGAGGGCTAGGAGGGAGCTTCCACTTCACGATTCTGACATTTTCACACTCATATGTCTGAAATATAATTCATTAATTTTCTTATTTGTGGTATGTTATTTGTATGTAGAACTTTTGATCTCAAGAATTGAGAAATTGGATAGTAATTATTGATTCTATAGAAAATTTCAAGTCTATGAATAGCTATAGATACTAATATATTTTTATATTATACATTATATAATTTACATATTCTTATGTGATATTTAATGTTCTATCAGATTTACAAGATGCTAGATGAATTTTTTGAGGTCAATTAGATGATGACAAAGAATGATAAAAGGGATAACTATATTAAAAATATGATTTTTAAAAATTTAAATTTTAAATATAGAGAATTTTCAATTGTATGTATAGTAACAATAATGAGGAACTCATCC
The DNA here is from genome assembly GCA_018584345.1 of Thuja plicata. Lineage (NCBI taxonomy): Eukaryota > Viridiplantae > Streptophyta > Pinopsida > Cupressales > Cupressaceae > Thuja > Thuja plicata. The sequence continues at coordinate 800,849 of MU223813.1, read as the reverse complement.
TATTAAAATATGCATTATAGAATTGTCAAAACCTAATATTAAAGTCCACATGAGAGTAACAAAAAAAATTCGTTGCTTCCTTAATTAATTGTCTATGTGCATATGATATAAAAATAAAAAATAAATAAAAGGTATGACATTATAGAGAAAATGGCACGAGGAGCAGTGACACAAGGAGTGTGGATCAAAGAACAATGGCACAAGGAACCAATAAGCATAGGATGAAATTTAGCAAATGGGGTTCAAGGTAGGAAATATGGAATGAGAGCTGACCGCCAAAAGATGGAGAGATGAAGTTGACTAAGAGGTAACAATTGATGATTTTCAGGCAAGAATCAACAATGGATAGAAATCTCACAAGAGCACTCTAGGAATAGAATAAAAACATGTGTCCATGTACAAACTGCAATGAATATTTGAGGAAGGGAAATGACTAGATAAATACATCATCCTAACACCAACATCAAGACAAAGAAGCAATCCATGACCACTGCAAAAGGGGGGAGAAAGGCAAAAAGGAAATGCAAGACAAAGTGATGAAGGGTACTCTCCTTACTAACCCAAATGCACACAACACACCAAGGAAATAAATAGAAAATTGCAAGAATAGAACAATTGTGAGAACACAAAAACTTGCTTTCTATTATATTTAATGAAATGACATTAAACTTTCAAAAAAATAACATGCTACAACCACATGGGCCTTCTTATTATAATAATCTACAAGGTAGAGCCACAAACTACACTTTTTGAATAGAGCTGCGTGAAACCGTACTTCATTCCTATAAATGTGGCACCAATAATTGTCTTAGAATATTTTATTTCCACTTTTGGCGCCCACAGTTTATTGGTTAAATTTTTTGCCTAAGTGATTTTTCTCTCTCTTCAATTTTGTATCGAAACTTGAGTCTTGATGGCACAACGTCAGGAAGCCATAACTTTTGTCTCTGGCGCTCGATTTTCTTATATAATATATCATTGGAAATATTTTCAAGAGCCCTATAATAGCATATAATGTAAAGATCTGTGTCTAGATTTTGAATCTTTCTAGGGACTCTAAGGTCTTAAAATTTGAGTTTTAAGCCTCATTGAAGAATTTTTTTGAAACAAAAACATTAATATATTTCAAATGACTCAGGATATTAAGGTGATTCCTTCACCAGTCTCTTAATTTTTTAGTTACTGTCCTATGAAAATAATTTTTGTGCCCATGTGACCAAAATAGAAATATTCCTAAAACACAACCCAAACGGAAAAATATCTGAAAAATAATGTGTTACTATTTTTCACTATTTTAAGATTCTATACATCTTATATATTATAACTATCACAATGGGATCCAAGAAAGTTAAAGAAAAACTACAAAACAAAATAAAAACTACAAAACAAAAGAAAAACAAAACATTTCTTTTTGGGTGATGCAATCTCCTAAACCTTGGATGCTCCTGCATTAGACACCCAATGTAATTTAAGAAGTGACCTTGTCACATCTCAAGGGTTCAGAGGGAAACCAATGAGGTCAAACTCTTATTTTAATATCCATGAGGAATCTTCAATAGGTCATCCTTTCCATTTGACTAGGTACTCTTCATATTGTCTATTTCTTGTGATTCTACCCACACAACTATCCAAGATATCATTTATCTCTTCTATAGTTGAAGTTGGTGCTGTAATATTTCACTGTGCTTCTATTATTTTATCTTCCATACTTCCTTCACAATACTTTGTCAAATGTGAAATATTAAACACATGTGAAATATTAAGTTCACTAGACAACTATTACTCAGTAGAATTTCTTGAATCATGCTTCTTTAGGATTTTGTATGGTCCAAACTTCTTCATTTTCAACTTATTGTTATTGTATTTTCCCCTAGAAATCTCCCCTTTCTCAAATCATTCATGAATTCATTTTCCATATGACATTCCTTATATCTCATTTTCTGATATGCCTTAGCCTTGTATTGAATATTCATTTTATTAATATGATTCCTCACCTCTTCATGTAAATTCTTTAGGTGTTCTGTAATGTCTTCAACTTCAACACTACTTGTCTATCCTTTATCCAACTCCTTTAATTGTGAAGAATTTCTAAGACTAATTCCATATGTAATCTAGAATGGTGATTTACCAATGCTCTTGTTTATAAAATTATTGTATGCAAATTTGGTTTGTCGTAAAATCAAATATGCCCCTTTTTGTTTATCTCCAACTGAGCATCTGAATAGGTTCCCCAAACTCCTATTCACCACTTTTTTCTTCCTATCAGTCAATGGATGGCACATTGAGTTAAACTTAAAATCTATCTTTAGTTGTTTCTACCATGTCTAAAAATACCCAAAAAACTTAATGTCTCAATTTGAAACTATGCTCTTTAGTAGAACTTGTTTTCAAACAACTTTTTTATAAAATATTTTTGCCACATGAACAACATCATTAGTCTTTCTGCAAGGAATACAATGTGCCATATTTAAGAACCTATCTAGCACCAAAAAAATAGAATCCTTTCCTCTTTGAGTCCTTGGTTAACGGAGAAAAAGATCAATAATAATATTCTCCCATGACCTCTCTAGTATAGGTAATGATCGATATAACCTTATTTTGTGCTTCGATCCTTTTTCCATCTGACATATTCTACAACTTTGCACAAACTTCTTAACACCTTATTTCAATTGTGGCCAATAATAATGCTCACTAACCAGAGCAATGGTTTTATCTTGACCAAAGTGTCCAACCAATCATCTACTCCACTTCTCTTTGATTGGGTTCTCCCTCATAGAGATCTTTGGGATGCACAATTGGCTACCTTTGAATAACATACCATCTTAGATTATAATATCCAATCATCTGGTCCTATCTAGAGTAGTAGGCATAGTGGAATCTCTCCATGCCTTGCCAAAATTAGGATCCTTAGGGTACAAACTCTTGAGTTCCTACAACCCAACAACTTTGATCTACATCTCTTTCAACAAATTCTACCTTTGACTCAAGGCATATTCAATTTCATTATAATTTCCACTCCTGTGCTTCAAAATAAAACTATAAGTTTGCAAAAAATAAACCCATTTTAAATACATTTAATTCAACATTTCTTGAATATTCAAATATTGCAAATCTTGACGATCATTAAACAAAACAATCTTTTTATGAAAAAGATGATGTCTCCACTTCCTCAATGCCTGAACTATAGCATAAAAATCTCAATAATAAACATAATATTTTCTTTTGGAATCATCAAATTCTCACTAAAATAAGCAATGGGTTTACCTTCCTAACTCCAAACAACTCCAATAGCATTGCTTCTTTCATCAAATTCTACTTGAAATATTTATGAAAATCTAGAAGTGCTAAAAAAGTTGTTTTGTAACTTTTATTTTCAACAAATAGAAACTCTTTGTTTCTCCTGCAATCCATTTAAACTCTTTTATATCCCCTCTCACTGATCTAGTTAGGGGTCCACATATACTACTGAAATTTTTGATAAAATTTCTGTAAAATCTAGCCAAACTGTGAAAATATCTTACCTCAACAATACTCCTTGGATTTTTCCATTCAAACATAGCCATCTATTTCTCTGGGTTTATTTTAAGACCATCTGATGAGACAAAAAATCCTAGGCAGATTAAGTCCTTCACACAACTACACTTGTTCAAGTTATTCAACAACTTTTCTTCCCTTAACTTCTCAAAGACCCTACAAATATGCATTATATTCTCTTCTAATGTTTTACTGAAGATCAAAATATCATCCAAGTGGACAATAATAAAATTACTCAAAAGTTGTTTCAATACCTTGTTCATGAGCCACATGAATTTGCTTTGTGCATTGGTTAGCCCAAAGGGTATGACTAACCACTCATACAAGCCCTCCTTTGTCTTGAAGTTTTTTTTTCCATTCATCTCCTCCTCTAATATGAATTTGGTGATATCCACTTTTTAGATTCATCTTTGTGAAGTACTTAGGTCCACTCAAATGATCCATAATATTATCCATCCTTAGCAAGGAAAACCTATACTTGATAGTAATCTTATTGATATCTTGAGAATTTATACACATTCTCCATTCTCCATTTTTCTTTGGTTTTAGTACTTCTTGTACAACACATGGACTCAAACTCTCTCGAATCAACCCCTTTTCCCACAAATATTGCACTTGTTGTTTCAAATCTTCACTCTCTTCTAGAGTCATTCTATGGGGTTCCTTATTTGCAAAAATAGCTTGAGGAATCAAGTCCATTTAATGAATAATATTTCTTATTGGTTACAATCCATTGGACACATTATCAAATACAATATCCTGAAACTCACCCAAAAAATTTGGAAATTCTACAAGTACATATTCTACTTCCATTTTATTAACTTTTGGAATTAAATAAAAGCACATATGCTCATGCTTCACGACTTCTAGAAACTTCCTTCCATCAATTAACCATACTCTTGCATTACTTCATTTCCTCGGTTTCCTTCAATGGCTTCAACTTGTGTCAGACTCCATCCTTTGTCAAAGAATAGGTATTTACAACATGTAATGCATGATGATCATGTATTTCCATGGTCTCCCTAATGATAAATGGAAAAAATTCATAGGCATAATATCACATAATACCTCATCATGATAGTTTCTATTTTTGAACTTTACTAGACATTGTTCATTTACCAAAGCCTTGTGATCCTTTTACGACCAAGAAATCTAGTAGGGATCCATTTCCTTCCTTCTCTCTAACTTTAATTTATTAATCATTTCCTTTGAAACAAGGTTACCATTACTACTACCATTAATAATGACATTGTATAACTTACCATTACACTTAGATCATATGAAAAAAAAATTCTTCCTTTTCTAAGGTTCATTCTCATAAAAGGACCTATCCTCTTTCAAAATGTTCAAAATATGATGACTCAACATCTTCATCTACATGTTCAAGTTTTTTTTCTATCTAGTCTTCCAGTCGTCCTCCCTTTATATTGGGGACACTCATAAGATCCATATCCTTCTTCTCTACACTGGAAACATGTTTCATGGAAACCTCCTCTTCCCAATCCTTTTCCTCTTCCTCTTTGATCTCTATTATTTTAATCTTTTAGATGATATATATTATTTACCCTCTTATTTTTACTTCTACTAGAGTCACCATTCTTCTTCTGATATTTATTTTTGCCTCCATAAGACCTTCCACTAGGATTTTCACCATGACCTATTCCATTTTGCTTTCTCTCAAATTTCTTGTTTAGTTTTTCTTCTACCTTCAAAGAAAATTGATATGCATCTTCAATGGTAGACATTATTACCATTATCAAATCTTCTTGAATACTTGGGCTCAATACATTTATGCAACAGGTAAATTCTCTTTGTTGGGTTCAAAATGACCCATTCTAATAAAAACTCAATAGAACTCTTTTGTATACTCCTGGAAAAAATTCCCTTCTTACTTCAACCCTTGCATTTTATTTCAAAAATAAAGCTCATACTTAACATGAATGAATTCTCTCTTCAATTTTTCCACCATCTGATCACATCATGTTATCTTATCCTCCCCTCTTCTATTTCTTTCTAATTGGACTAATTTGTGCCAAATTTTAGCATGACCTTTCAGCTTGGCCTTCATGAATCTGACCCTCTCAGAATATTATATTTCCTCATACTTAAAGTACTCTTCCATATCATTGATCCAATCAATTAAATCGTCTAGATTAATATTCCCAAAAAATGTGGAAACTTCAATTTTTTGGTCTCTTTATAATCTTGGAAATGACCCTAAAATACACATCTCCATTAAGATCTCTAGTCATTTATTTCTCTTCCTCAAACTTTCTTTCCTCTTCAGATTCATCCTCACTTTCATCTTTTTCCCTAACATGAACTCCTCTTGCAAATCTTGTACTTATCTCTGGAGGGATCTAAAATACTCTTCTATCACATAACAATTATTCCACCATAGTTCCTTTGTTGAGTAATTTTCCTTACATATTTCTTATACCCAAACCTATAGTCCCGGTGCAAACTACCTCACATTTGGAGATATGTTTATATACTTGGGAACTTCTTTTTTGATACCACTTAATGATGGGTACTCCTCTTACTAACTCAAACACACACAACACAATATGGAAATAAAAAAAAAGTTGCAAGAATTGAACAATTGCAAGAACACAAACACTTTATTTTTATCATCTTTAGGAAAATGACATTACAACATTCAAAAAAATAAAATGCTACAGCCACACGGGCCTTCTTATTACAATAATCTACAAGATAGGGAGACAAATTACACTTCTGTAAGTTAGCATAAAACCTTACTTCATCCCTATATATGTAGCACCAACAACTATCTTAGAATATTTATAAAGTGGAACTTTTCAATTTTTGTGCCCAAAGGTTTATTAGTTCAATTTCCACCTAAGTGAATTTTTCATCTCTTCGTTTTTGTATCAAAATATGAGACTTGTGTTACAAGTGTGTTTTTTGTTGCACAAAAATATCGACCTATCAATATTCGATACAACCACTAGACTTGTAGAATCCACAAGAGGCAATTAGTCCCTTGTCATGAATCCCAAGGGGAGTACTGATCATTTTTCCAAAAATTTCCCTGTTAGTGTTACCCGAGGGGATTCATACCTATGACCAAGCTCTGATACAACTTTTTACAAGTGTGGTTGTCATTACAGAAAAAGATCGACCTATCAATGCCTGATACAACCACAAGACTTATATAATCCATAGGAGGTGGTTAGTACCTTGTCATGAATCCCAAGGGGAGCACTGACCAGGTTTCCAACATCTTGATGACACAACTTCTAGAAGCCATAAATTTTGACTCCACACCTGATTTACTTATGTAATATATCTTTGGAAAGCTTGTGAAGATCCCTACAATGACATGTACATCTAAAGGTCTATGTGTCTAGATTTTGAACCTTGTCAGGTCTCTAAGGTATTCAAATTTGAGTTTTAAGCCTTATAAGAGATTTTTTTTGAAATAAAAACATTAATATCTTTCAAGCCTCTCAGGATATTGAGGTGATTCCTTCACCAATCACTAAATTTTTTAATTATGCTCATTTGGAACCATTTTTGTGTCTATGTGACCACAATAGAAAAATTCTTAAAACACGACCCCAAATGGGAAAATAACTAAAAAATATTGTGTGACTATTTTACGCTACTTTTAGCTTCTATACATCTTATATAGTGTAGTTATCACAGTGGGGTCCCTTAAAGTTAAAGAAAAAATAAAAACAAAAGAAAAACATAATATTTATTTTTGGGTGATTTAAGATTGCTCCTACACCTTGAAAGCTCTTGCATCATTAAGATGAAACTTATTCAAAGGATGTGGGAGGAGATTCCCTCAATGAGAAATTAAAAGAGGATTACAAAATCCTGATTTCAAAAGATATGAGTATGGGTAGTTTTGGTAAAATGTAGACATGTCTGAGAATTGGAGGATCAAAAACCCTAGCAACACAAGGGGACAGAAAGGAAATCCATTGAAAAAAATCATCAATACCCAAACCAAAGGAGACACATGTGGAGGCGAAGGCTGCATCAGGTAAGTCTCCTATGAATCTAAGTATCTCTATTGTTTTACATAAATAATGAATTAAGAGAAAAATAGATAGATATACAAAGGTCGGTCTGATAATCAAATGGGGATAAGGGAATATTGAAAAAAAAGAAAATATATAAGTGGTGTAGATAAAAATGAGGTGATTGATTCCAACTGTAAATTTTGCCAAATTGTTTTTTAATGATGGTTTGATCCTCGGGCAAGGAAAAAATATATCATAGAACAAGGACCTCAATTGATAGATGGAGTCAAAATGTTTATGGAAAGATGGATCCTTAATTTTGAACCATAGAAATTTTAGATCAAGAAACAACTATATGGATCCAATTGTATTACATGTACCTAGACTATTGGGACAATGACATATTAATGAAAATAGGAAAAAATATGGAGAATTTTCAAAAGTCAAAATGAATCATGATTGATGAAAATCAGGGTAATCATGCTAGATTATATCTCAATCTCCACCCATACACATTAATCCCCAAATAAATTTAAATCCATACAGACTAGGGCATATGGAAGAAGAAAGTGGAAAGGGAATATCATGGATGAATAAGACCTACAAAGGACAGTGGCCAAAAAGAAACTTAAGTACCTTCAGAAGGAAAAACTGAAGACAAAGTAGAGGGGACACCTATCCCTAATACAAATACAATCTTTTGGTATACGAATGAAGAAAATAGGAAGGAATAAACAATTCTAATACTAAAAAATGAGTCATTAGGGAAGAAAAACAAAGTAATAGCCACCAGTAAATATACAAACCTAGGGAACACAAATCAGGTAGAAGATTAATGCATATTGTATCAAACAAAAGAGGAGTAGGGCCATCAGACAATATTTGGGTCATCAATTCTAGGTTTGGAGAAAATTGGTTTTCTTTAAAACTCACAAACCCAACATACCCATGAGGAGATGAGGATCAACTTATAGTAGAGGATAAAATAGATGAACCACTTGGGGAAAGTGAGAAGTTAAAAAATTTATGGGGGAAGGTCATGAATGTGGAAGGATTAGAAGACGAGGATGAATAATATGAGTCTTACTTGATCAAGATAATGGGATAGAAGAAGGATGGGTAAACATTTTGGAAGGGTTAAGTATTGAATAAACCCTGTCATAGATGAAAAAGCCCTTAATAGCAGCAAAAAAGAAAAGAGGGTCTAAATCCAACAAGGTCAACAAGGTAGAAAATGATAAAGGAGAGATGAAATTATGAAATAAGAAGGGATATGCCCTTTCCTAAGGAGTATCCTATCTCATAGCCTATAATCATAGGGAGATTAATGTTCATAGAAAATGATGCTTGTTTAAGAAACAAATATACTTAAGTAAGGAAGATGTATAATTGTAGGAAACTAAATGGGATAAGGAGGAAGCTCAACAAAGAATGTGCATGGAGATATGAGGAAGGATTTTTTATGGAATCTATTGGAGTATCAGGAGGCATCTGTGTGATTTGGAATTTAATGTCTATCAGTTTCTAATTGATAAGGAGGTGTTAGTACTGGATAGGGGTCAAATGTAGGATGTTGAGTCAAAACAAGGTAATACATGTGATTAATGTCTAAGAACCAATCTCCACTCTAGCTAATAGAATCTTATCATGGAAAATTAAACAATGGATGAAAATAAAAAATGATACAACTATCATAATTTGGGTGACTTTTGTGCTACTCTAGATAATTCAATAAAATAAGGGGCTATATACAATCTATTAAGAGTGCAACAACACTTTCAAGAATTTGTAGATAATAAGAAACTAAGAGATATATGACCAAACATGGAAGATTCCCTTTGAAATATTTCACCAACATAGAAACAATTTGGATCAGTTCTTCATAGCAAGGAAGTGGGATGATAATAAAGATTCATATGAAGCAAAAATACTATCGTATACTGGGTCGAGGATCACTTCCTTGTATAATTAGAGTTCAATGTAGAATATCCTGAAGGGGGGTCCCCTTTCAGATTTGAGAATATGTGTCTAAGGGATTCATCTCTACAGAACTTAGTTAAACCATGGTGGAAAGAAGTCAAAGTGAGACATAAATAAAAATGTATCATTTTAGTCAAAAGTTTCTACACACTAAAAAAAGATTAGAGAATGAAATTAGGATAAATTCAAGAATATTTTTTAGGATAAATCTTGAGTAGAGAAGGAGCTAAGAAATCTCAATGAGAAATTGATTGAGCACGTGATGGGACAAACAAAATTTAAATTTGAATAGAAGTTAAAATTTGAGCTCATGGAGATTATGAATAGGGAATAATTATTTTGGAGGCAAAAGTGAAGAGAAATGTGGTTTAAGGAGGGAGATAGAGATATAAAGTACTTCCATAAAATAAATTTTTCCAATAGATGAAAAATGTTGAATTATATAAATATATAAGTAAGATGGTACAAGTGTTAGAATAACTGAGAGGGTGGGGGTGGGGGGGGGGGGGGNGGGGTGAATCAATGGCCTCAAAAATTAATCCAATAAATCAACCCAAAACTTTATACCACAAATATTAAACCTCTAGGTATCTTTAGTCCTAAAAGATGTATGCCTTTTGTAAATCTAACATATATATACTGCTCGATGTTTATACTTTTTATCCTTTGCTTAAGCTTTACCAAATATCAGTCTATCTTTTCTTAACCTTTATCAAAATATAGTAAATAACTTAGTGTTTACTGATCAATCATGTTTTAATAATGTGTAAACCAAAAAATTAAAGCAATGAACCATATACACATTTGACACATGGATTTTTATCATGGAAACCCTGTTAGGGGAAAAACCACTTGGGAACAGTAACCCAAAATTTTCACTCTTCTGAAGTGAGCTCGATGAAGAGTCAACCTTGTTAAAGTTTACAAACACACCATTAAGTGCGACCTTGTTAGAGGATTTATCACTAATAGTTTATCACTTGACCTAGCATTCACTATGTTGTCAACATGAAAACCTTTTGATACTCCTTGCGATGTATCTCAATATATAAAGGATGGTTAAATCCTACTTTGTTAAGAGATTTTTTTGAATCAATGGTTAAACTGAAATAATAGATGATCTGTTAATAAATACAACTTAATCTTATAGATGTTTAGATCTATTGTAAGCTCATAATACCTCTTCTAATCAATGTTCTCTTCAATTACTTTGCTCCACTTCTTTCTGCTCAGTGAATGCTGTTGATTCTTTGTTGCTCAGTGTTTGCAGAAATCTTAGCTTTGTTCTTCAACTTGTATGATCAGATCTGTATGAAGACTTCTTATCTTCAGCATTCCTCTCTATTTCATAATGAATTACTTGTCTCTTTATATAGACATGATTTCACCGTTCTTGTCCTTTTTTCTTCATTGATCACTTCATGATCCGTAAAGATTGCCATGCTTGCTTTAGTTTTAATCCGTAAAAATCTCCTTACTTTCTAGAATAAAACATGCTTTAAATCTCCTTCTTATCTTTAGCTTTTAACTGATCAATGAAAACAAAGTAATCAAATAGTTAACTCTATAATTATCTATGTCAGCTAGGTTGTTTTGTGGTTTTTCCAACTTCAGTTCCCATCGGTCAACACTTTAGTTGTGCTAGGTGACTACTGCAGATAGCTCGGGCATCAACTCTATTTCTGTTTGGTGACAATTGCAGTTAGCTTGGTAATGCTTTCTCGGGTAACACTATGAAATTCTGTGCTTGGGGTTTACTATCACTCAGTGTACATGATTAGAAAAAAAAAACAAAAAAAAAACTATCTTTTCAGACCTTTAAGTGTTGTGAAAATATGTGTATGAGAAATCATGCCATATCAAGTTGACATTAATGAAAATATAATATATTATCTAATTTAATGTCTTATATTTACTTTTTGCATCTCGATGATCATAAAATTTGTCATCTTCAAACATTCAATCTGTTATATTTCATCAACAAGATCTCAATCAATAGAGGAGGTCAATCAGATAACAGTACAATATTTCCAAGGAATCTTAAAAATAAAGAAATAACAGATAATGAGCAAGAACAAGAAGAATTCTTGAGTCACATCCCAACTCTGATTAATGAAGAAGAGAAGGGGAGATTTTAAAAACCATAAGTTTGGAAGAAACTAAGAAAGAAACCTTCTAGCTATGTGTAGATAAGGTCATGGGCCTAGATGGGTTCCTTGAAAAATTATATCATGTGTTCAAGGATATTATAGGTGGTGATCTACATAAAGATTTTGGAAGGAGAATGTAAATATTGGGAGCCTTAGATAATACATTAATAATAGTTTTTCCAAAGAAGAAGGTGTAAACTATGATATATTTTAGGCCCGTTGCATTGTGCAATACAATTTACAAGATAATCACAAAGACCATAGCTACTGGGCTTAAAATTATACCAAAATTAATAATCTCTAATGAAAAAATTGGCTTGTCCCTAGGTAGAATAAAATTTTAAGTGATTATTATTGCACATGAGACTATGCATTCTTCTCGAAATACTCAGAGCCTGAATATGCTAATCAAGTTAGATATACTGAAGGCATATGACCTAGTGGATATGTAATTTTTTCTAATTCCTATAGAGATTTGGCTTTGGGTAAGGATGGGTCAATTGGATCTCCAACTTCATTTTGAACCCATTTTTTTTTAGTTTTGGTCAATGGGATAGCCCAAGGATTCTTTAATTATTCTAGAGGAAGTTTATAAGGTGTACCACTATCTTTGTTTCTTATCATCATCATGGTAGAGGAATTAGGGATAAATATTCATAACTACAGGTCAGTGGATCAATATCAGGGGATTATAAAATGTCCAAGGCTAGAGGCTACAAATCGATAATTTTTTGATGATATTATTCTCTTTGGAAATGCCACAAGAGTAGAGGCTTGAAACATCAAGAATATTTTGAATGAATAAATAAGGCTTTAGGACAAACAATTAATTGGAGAAAGTTAGAGATCTTTTTTTATTAATATTCAACCTAGTGTGCAAAAGGTCATTACAAGAATCAAGGGTTTGAGAATTGAAAACCTACCATGTAAATTCCTTGGGATGCCATTATTTGGGGTGATTGATAAGAAATGCTATGTTTCAAAAAGAAAATAGAGTTTTGGAAAGGAAACTGGTTATCTATGGAAGGAAGAATATTAATTTGATGAAATTGGTATTAGTAGTTATCCATATCTATCCTATGACATACATGAATATTCCAAGAGCACTAGAAGAGATATTAAGTTAAATCATGAGGAATTATTTTGGAATGGACTAGAAGAAAACCACAAAAAACCTAGGATACTAGCATGGGAAAGGATAAGTAAGCTTGGGGTGGGTGTAGGAAAATTACATAACATGAGCCTTGCCATGGGGCTAAAACTAGTCTAGAGAATATTTTTAAATGGGGAGAAAAGATGGGTCCAAATTTTGAGATGGAAATAACTAGATTTAGATGAAACCATTCAAATAATCAACACATTGGACCCTTTGAATGGATTAAAAATCTGGAAATTTATCCTTGAATGTAGGGAGATGATGAATCAACATATAACATGGGAAGTCAACAATGGACAATGTGCTTAATTTTTGAAGGATTCTTGGAAATACCACCCAACCCTCTCTTCCCTCCTAGATGTTGAAAATATCAGGGAAGAGACAACCAGAAGATGGAGTGATTTTTTTTTTTTTTGATTATGGGTATGTGGAGAACATTAGTCACAAATAGGAATAGATGTGGAAGTTACTTGATGACTTCAATGCTCCTTTAGAACAAATTGTAAAGCTATCAAGGAGCCTAGAAGAAATAAGTATCATATGGACTAGACTAAGTGATGGGATTTGTTGGCGTGCTTTGAAGGATGGTGAATATAAATTCAAATTAGGCTAGATGGTGTAGGAGATAGTGGTAAAAGATCAAATATGGCCAAAAGAAATTCTATGGGGAAAATCATTCTTACCTAGATCTCCATACAAAGTGACATTCTCATTCAAGAGAGATTTAATAAAATCAAAATAATTGGACCAGGTAGATGTCTTCTATTAAAATAAAAGGATAAAGATGTTAATCACCTATTGATTTTGTTCCCATAATCAGAATTATAATGAAAACATTTTCCTCATAAACTAAATCTATAAATGCCAATGCCACAAAATTCAAATAATTGGTTTTGCATGTGACTCAAGTATTCTTGAAGGAGCCTATTTGAGAGCTTATGGCGAGCCATTCCTTTAATGGTTGTATGGGAATTATGGAAGGAATGAAACAAAATAGATTTTTAAGGGAGAAGCAATGTCGAGGGATAAATTAGTTATCAAAACTAAGGCACCTATTATATAGCTAGTAAATAGTATTGCAAAAAATAAAACAACTAAAAATAATGCATTCACTGTATGTTATGATAAAATGATGAAACAATTCAATGGAATCATCGTTCATACTCTGGTAGGCACCACTAATTGCACCCAATTTTTTTTTTTTAATAAGTTCCTTAGAGAACTCTCGAGGCTAGTTGGGTGAAGGTAAATATTTATGAAGCCACAAGTAGGAATCATGGACCTAGTAGTATAGGATGTGTGGTTAGAGATAAATTCAAAAAAAACTTGGATTAAAGTGTATATGTAGTGAGAAGGATTCTAGGTTGTGAGTGACAGTGATGAAGAGGATGAGGAAATTTAGATACCAATGTTACTAGATTATGATGAGAAGTGGATAGAGAATGACCCAAGGGATGCAGTAGAGGTGGCTAATGGTTTGGTTTGAATTGAAAGTCTGATTTTCCAGCGAAGTCTCATATGGTTCATGCAAAATGACTAAAGAAAGAAATGGAAAGGTAGGGAGTGAAAATGTGCCCAATGAGTCCCCTCTTCACAAAGATTCAAGGGACCAAAGACATGAATACAAATAGAACAAGATATATCCTTTAGATGAGTTATTGTCAGCATTAGAGGATGATGGTAATGATGATGATGATTGACCTCGATGGTGGAGAGATGGTGTGAGAGTACAAGTTGGTGGAGTTGGAGGTCCTAGAGGCAGCGACGGTGCTAGGATGAGAGTTAGAGGAGTTATTGTTATCGGTGCACTAGGAGGTATGGATTAAGATGGTGGCTGAGGTAGAGTTGATCCTACAAGAGGTAGATGTATTATCTTGGAAATGATATGGGTTGCTCATAGAGCTCAGACAGATCTTGCACAAGTTCCTCCATAGGTTGCACTAGAGGGTTTATCACAGTTTCCACCATAGGTTTCCCAGGGTTATGATGTTCATAGATTGCATCAGGATTTGGCAGCTTATCAAGAAGACATTACATTTCCACCTTGATATCTGAGAGAGATCATGCCAAGTCTGAGAGGGATCATGAGATAGAGAAATGGAGTGCAACAAAGGATTTAGATAGTAACATTGAGAAGACATCAATAAAGGGTGTCACTCGTCAGAATATTCAGGATCTGAGATATGAGACTAGGATGGGTGAGTACTATCAGGGATTACGCTAGTAGGAAGTAACCGTAGATCAAAGATATCCCTTCAATGCCTAGAGTATCAGATGTGGTTGAAAACGTGGTGGACAAAGTAGTAAGAGAGGTTAGTCCAAGAGTCATGGAGTGACAAGTCAAATTTTTAGACCTCCAAGGGGACTAGATCCAGGGATTAGAGGTGTTGGACCATCTAATTTTGGTACAAGTATAGGTTTTGGTATAAATATAGATATAGGTGCCACATTGTTGTCGAGGCATACAACCTCTGCTGATAGTCATACCTAGCAAACCATTGATGATTTCAGATTTTTATTGATGTATACATGTATTGATCTCTTTGATGGACATTGATGTACCCTTGATGATGTAATTTTATATGCCTTGATGTGGAATTTTATATGGATATTTGATATACTTCCCTCCTCCAAATACCATAGTTATTCTCTTTTATTGATTATACATTGTACATTTATTATTTATATGATATATGATGATGTAGTGGTGTATTAATGGATGCATGTCTATATGCATGATGTATGATTTACTTTATGTTTATGATGCACTTATGATGGATTTTTATTCATAGTATATATAGTTTACTTATATGTATGCATTAATGTATGATGTATGTTGAGTATATATGATATATGTTTTATTTACCTAGATGCGTAGATAAATGATTTATTTAGATGGATAATGTATGGACATAATATGATAATGTATGATAATGACAGGACGTAATAATTATTATATGATTATGTGATGATGGATACTATTTATCTAATTTTATGAGGACATTTTTCAGTGTCTATTCCTATAAACTACAACCTTTTAGAACAAATTTGGTAGATGTTTTATGACAATGTTGTGGTGGTTGCACATTTATTCAAAGAGAAACATCTAAAAGTGGGATTATAGAATAAGCGAATAATTTAGTGAGTTTATTTGTGCCACCTCCGCCATAATGGAAATGCACCTATGGTGGACCATAATTTTCACAAATATTTCACCTATATTATCACAACCAATAAATAAAATTTGCAATGACAACAACCTTACAAGAAACAAGATGTAAGTGTTGAGTATAAGAAATATTTGAAATGCACATATTTAAAATAATAGATTTATTATAATATTTTATATGAAACACATAAATTCAAGTTTTTAACTTTAATTTTGTAGAAAATGAGATATTTAATCAAAATAGATATCTTAATTCATTTTTTAAGTAAATAAATATTTTAATAATATGTATAATTTATAGTTATAAAATAAAACTTAATATAAAGTTTGAAAAATAACATTTTAAGAAAATTATTTCATATGGAAAATATTTGACCATTGGTCTTGCTAATAGTAATTTACGTACCCACATTTTTGTAATCATATGTGACAACATACTTTCCTAAAGGAACATTGTGTTTGTCTTTTAGATTTAGTAAATCTTGAAGTTTATAAGATAAAGGCCAAAGAGAGTAGAAGGTAAAGGACAACCTTGTTTAACCTTAATGTTTCTCTTACAAATTTCAATGATATGTCTCAAAATTTAAATTATCTATTTATGTAGAGCATTTGGGTTCATCTACAATCTTGCATAAACCAAAAACAATTCCTTATTTTGTCTTTTCTTGTTTCCTTATTTGTTGTCCTTGTAGGAGTAGATGATTAAATTTATAAGGATTTTAGTTGATTCATGACAAGTGTTAGCTTCATCTTGAAGAAGAGCCAAAGATTATCATCACTACTAGTTTCAATTTTATGAAGTCTAGATGAAAGTTGCTTAGGATTTTAAAATTTTGAGATTTAAGGTGTTCTAGGAACAAAGGAAATATTTGAAAATTTTGATTCCTAAGGGAAACCCATCTATTTTGGTTCTATTTGAGCTCTTTGATGACTCTTTGACACTTGTAAAAAATGTGAAGTTAGATCTCAAGGGTATTATGTGAACCATTAGAACCTCTAAAGGCTCCAATTCTTGTTAGCTTCATTGAAAAAAGATTAAGACAATTCTCTAAGTGTAAAGTCAAATCTCTAGTGTTTTCTTGAGAACCATTATATTTACTAATGGTTTTGATTGTCACCCAAATTATTGATAACATCGTGCCAATTGGGAATTTTGAGAGTTTGGAGGTTCCTCATACCTTAGGACCCATCAACAATGTGGTGTCAAGTGTGAGGTTTAGGGTTTTGGGAGCACCTAAAATATTAGGAACCCTCCACTTGGCATAGATTCATATTTTTTGACAAACGCTGATCCTTGACAAAGGACTTGTGGTGCATTAAATGATGTATATTTCAAAGGTGATTATAATAATCAACTATTAGAATTAAGGACGCTAATTAGAGATCAATATGTGTCCTAATATATCAGGATGTGGGATTGTCATTCCATTAAGTTGGTCACATTGAATTTTGGCATGACATCTTTTAGAGCCCTTCAAATGCATAAGAATGGAATTAATTTTCTTATGTAGAATTTAGAGTTACAGATTTTAGTATGAAGTCACAATTGTATAATCTTGTTTCTATACAAGCATCATTTTGGTTTCTGATTAGACAATAATTTTACTTAACAAGTAATTAAAATCATTATAGAATCATATTTTAAATTTTAATTTAATTGTTAAATATATAAATTTGTCTTGTCAACATGAAAATGATGTCTCTTTAGACATTTCCCTTGTTTCCTTGTCTACCACATTTTGTAAGCACTTTTCTTGGAAATGAAAATTGGATCTTGTTTAAGGAGTTATTTTTCCTCATACTCTTTGGACTAAAATTTGGGAGTTATATAGAGATCCTAATATTTAGCCATTCCTAGAGGATTCTTTTGATGACATTGCAATTTCTTCAGAGGTTCCAAATTCTTCTTTAGAGTTTATTGATCCACATTCAATTCCATATAATTCTTATCCAGACTCATTTATTGATATTTCCATCATTCATGATTGGTAAGATGATCATTGTCTTTCAAATTTGGTTGGATACACTTTTAGTATTCCATATTTGTACTTTGAGTATGACTTCATTTTAGGTATTTTAGCCTTTATTTGTAATTCTTCTAATAATATAGAGGAAATATCTGATGGGTTATCTCTCCCATTTGACGACAAAAATTCCACTCCTATTGTTATATTGTATTTTTTAGAGTATGTTATACATCTATTTCCACATAGTTCTAGTTCATCACCTTCTTTGTTGATAGACCATGCACTTGATTAAATAGTGATAAAATCATCATTTTTGGAGAAGGAGTGATGAAGGGTTCTCCCCTTATTCAATGAGACACACACAACACAACAAGGAGATAAACATAAAAATACAAGAACAAAACAATGTAAAGAACATAAACACTTGATTTCTATTATCTTCAATAAAATGACATTACAATATTAATAAAATTAATATGCTACAACCACATGGACATTTTCATTACAATAATCTACATGGAAAAGCCACAAACTACACTTATGGAACTCAACCCTAAAACCCTCCTTCTTCCCTATATAAGTAGCACAATTAACCACCTTAAAAGACTCGATAAAGTGAATTTTTCTCATTTTAGCACCCAACGGTTCAATTTCCCACCTTAAGTGATTTTTATTCATCTTCCTTTTATATTGAAACTTGAGTCCTGATGGCACAACTTCTGAAAGCCATAACTTGTGAACTATTGAGTTAATTGAGTATTATAACCTCATTTCAGAAATCCCTCGAAGCACTCTACAACTTACTATAGTGAAGCACCAACCAATCAAAGATTGACCCCCTTTTAGAGTCTCTGAAAGCCTTCAAAATTGAGTTCAAATTTTTTGTACCACTCTTCCAAAACAAAAAAATTAATATCTTCAAAACTAGATTTGGCCTTGCAATGAAACTTTATTGACATGCTTATTTATCCCTAATGAACATCTAGGGAAGAAATTGGAACAATTCATGCTCAAATGAACAACCTAGTAAAAAATAGTAAACTTTCCAAAAAGAGTAACCTTCCCCAAAGATATCTCTTATTGAAAACTAGACAATATTTTTGGGTGATGCAAGATTTATCTTACACTCTAGATTATCCACAATCAAGGAGACACATGAGAAATTTTGAGAGACATCATCATCATTCTTCATGATTTCATATTTTAAACCATATTCCAAATGGGAAGCATTTATGCATCTATATGTGGTTTTGTTTCATCATAAGGGGAGACAAGTTGTTTGTAAACATTGGATCATTTTTTCCTTCATACACTTACCATTCTTGTAGGTGATTATTCATTATTATTGGGGGGTGAGAGTGTGAAGAAAATACATAGTCTCTATCTTTCCCTCCTATGGGGTGAGCTATCTCTTATAACTTTTTGATGGATGTAGTTCTTGGGGTATTAATATTGAGACCTCTATACATCACTCCATCTTTTGCATGTAAATAATTTACATTATCTCTTTTTTCGAGAGGAGATTTTTTCTCATTTTCTCCATTTGTGAAAGATTAGTTTTATGGTTAGTTATGCATGGGTACCTAACATGGCCTAGTTGGTGGGACCCATTTCACATTGTATTTTCATACTAGTCTTGCATCATTTTAATAATAATTTTCTCCCTAAGTTTCTCTTAAGGTGGGGTGTTAAGAGTAAATATCATGTCCACTAGGGGACACCATTTACATTTTAATCTTACTTAGGATAAGTTAACATTAGTTATTCATCATAAACTTACTTTATATAACTTTTTATTTATTATTATTCATATGATAAGGTTAGTTAAGGTTAGTTATCCTAGGCAACATTGTAAAAAATAGATAATGTATCATTATTTAATATTTTCTTTAGGCATGATTCCTAGAATGGATATCCACCTCTAAAAGACGTTCCTCAATTAAAATAAGCAATTGTTATGTTTTTAGCAAGTTGGGGGACAAAATTAATCAACATCATAGATCATATATTGAAAACTTCTCTTCTAAAGGCTCCTTGAAGGCTCCTTCAAGTATACAAATACAAGACAGTAAAAAAAAGGCATTCACTAATATTCTCCCAAAGAATAGTACACATCAAAGATGCACAAGATGAGATTTTTTGGGACCCTTCCAAGCATGGTTATTATTTAGTGAAGCAAGGGTACAAAGCTATTCATAGTAGATAGAGTTACATCTCCCCAGAAAGAGCTTTTGCTTTCGGTTGGAACAATGCAGTTTTTCCAAAAGAAGGAAGCTTCATGTGGATGGCTCTACAAAAAAGGATTCTCACAAGTGAAAGATTTGTTAAACTTAACATAGCTGAGAATTTTAATTGTGTTCTTTATGACCTAGAGTTGGAAACATTAGATTATTTATTTTTCATTATCCTTTTGCTTCAACTTGCTCAAACTTTGTTATGACAAAACTAAACTTCTCCACTCCTATTCATAATACATTATGGGATTGGTTCCATGAATGGCTTATTATCTTCAAAAATACACTTTTTTCTTGTATTTGGAGAGTCACTCTAGTAATGTTTATATGGTCCTTATTGTGAGAAAGGAATAAACATATTTTCCAGGAAAGAAACCATGAACTTTGATAAAGCATGTGAGATTATTGAGAGATCTATTTCTGAGGTTGTTAATTCCTTTTCTCTTAAACATAAATATTTCTCAACAACCTTTAAAACATGAGAGGACCTCATCTTGAAGAAGTGAAAATCAATTGTCATTCCCCCCATACAATAGCATACAATTTACTCTCAAGGAAAAGATAGACATGAGCAATATTAAATGAAATCCCCCTTCGTGATACTTTGTTAAAATAAATTTTGATGGTGTCTCTAGGGGAAATCATGGTGTTTCAGGAGTAGGAATATGCATATGAGACCATTTAGGACAATTGTAGCTGAAGCATATGCCTTACCTCATAATAAACTTAACATTGAAGGTGATTCCTTGATCATTATCAATGCTTGTAAATATCACAACATTCATGATTGTCATATTAGATATACCCTATGACAAGTGTGGGACATTTTAGATACATTTGATGAAAGCATTTTATCACATACATATAGAGAATGGTAATAAAATTGCAGTTTTCATTGCGAATATGGGAGCAGATAACAAGTATTTTGACACATTGGATAGAAATTGTAGTATGGAAAATTATTTAGAAATTTATCCTATTGTGAAATTATTACTATTAAAAGAATGCCCATGTGATCCCTCCATAAATGTATCATCATGAATTTGAATAGATTCTTTAGAGTTTTGCTATGAATTGATGATGTGTCTCACTTGAGATTTTGGTTATTTGTTTCCTATGATGATGGGGGATTAGCTGCCTTTAATTAATAATGTAGCGAGCTTTTCGGCTTGGTGAAGGGGATAATTATTATAACATCATCAAGAGTACAAAGAAGTTGGAAGTCACATGACACAAGTTAATTTGAAGGACATTTAAGTCCTACTATATCTTTTTGCCACACGTTCACATGTGTGATAACTTGGCGGATTTGATATTGGTCTTGTTGAAGTATAATTTTCTTAAAGTTTGAAGCTCAAGGAAAAGATTTTTATTCGTGTGACAATTATATTTCTTTTTGTGTAAACTTTCCATAAATAAAAAACTAAGGGCCTGTTGGTGCCAAGCATTAACCTAGAATAAGCATTAGTTAATGCTAGAATAATTTAATTCTCTGTTTGTGGCATTTTTTGAATTCTCGAATTAGAAAACTAATCCCCATTTTGGGGCCAATGCTTGCATTAGTTAATTCTGAAAAAAAGATGGAATTCATTTCTTATTCGAGAATAAGCTATTTATGGATTCAAATTTAATTTTTTTAATTAATTTTTTGATTTTTAATTTTTTTTAATCTTTTTTTTTAATGTGGGTATGTATATATACACACATGTGTGTATATACATAGTTGTGTATATATACACACATGTGTGTGTGTGTATATACACAGACATGTGTGTATATATACACATGTATGTATATACACACATATGTATATACATGTATGTGTATATACATACATGTATATGTGTGTATATGTGTATGTGTATATGTGTGTGTATATGTACATGTGTGTATATGTATGTGTACACAAGTTAAAAATACATATTGTTCAAATTAATTAAAAAATAAAAAATAATCCTTATTCCAATTATACAATATGGGATCCAAACGTAGAATAGCTTATTCCAGCTTTCTTTTTTAGGATTAATTAATCTGAGAATAGGTCCTTATTCTAGAATAGGCCTATTTTGGAACTTAATGCCATGCACCAAACGGGCCCTAAAGGTGCACATATGTACTCTGAACACAACATAGTGCATTTAGGAATTTTATTCATATTATGCAGAGCCTTTCATCATCCTCTAGGTTGGGGGAATTACAATACACTGATATTCCTTTGTTAATGGAATACATGTAGCACAATTTTAGAGTCTTCATCTCTCTTGAACCTTGGGAACTTCAATTCTCAGAACACATTTCAGATGAACAACTAGGGTATATTTTTAATCTTCAATGTACACAATGTAAGAGGTCTGTTAAACGAGTTAAATTGGAAATGAAATTCTTTACCCTCAATAAAGAGGACTAATATTAACTTCAAAGCTTATTTCTATCTTCTTATCTAATGCGCTTGATCTTTTTCAATCCCTGTTTGGATTAGAGATAATTAGATAGAGGAGAGTTAGGGCCGAGTTCTTTCCAGGTAATAAATTGTCACTTGTAGTCCAGAGGTATGACCTTTGGAAAGGCCAAGGGCATGTTGGTGGTCTTTTTCCCTGTCATTATTTGCTCAAAAGGAATGCCTTTATTTTAATTTATGATAACATCAAATAATCTCTGGAGTTTCAGACTCTTAGATATCTCCAGCAAGCTATTCACAATCATGATAGATTATGAGGTTTTGAGTTGAAAACAAGGATGCAATCTAAAGTAAATGCTTTGTTGTTACTTTGGGGCATGAACATGCTCACCATAGTTTCTCCCCTGCTCACTCTATATCTTTTGCTCCACATCCATTCACGGTGGCATTTCAAACTCCACTTACCTCTCCAATCCTTCAAAGAG
The DNA here is from genome assembly GCA_018584345.1 of Thuja plicata. Taxonomy (NCBI): domain Eukaryota; kingdom Viridiplantae; phylum Streptophyta; class Pinopsida; order Cupressales; family Cupressaceae; genus Thuja; species Thuja plicata. The sequence continues at coordinate 777,781 of MU223813.1, read as the reverse complement.
ATCACCACATTCATGATGACCAACATGAACACTATGATGAAAATGAAGTAAAGATTCAACCAATGGAGGCAAAATGTGGAAGAGTGAATTTTAAGATTTTGGTTTGTAACTCTAAATTCACAACATTAGAATATGAGGTTCTTAGCTGAAGACCATTTTTTGTTTGAAGATATATTATTTTTGTGGCACCTAATTTTGTAAATTCTGAATATGCCAATTAGTGCCCTTCATGCTTTGCAGTTGCAGATCAAAAAGTGTATGAAGATACTTACTTTTTGAAGATACTTTGGAGGAAAAATGGTATATAGTTGTATATTTAGGCTATTTGGGTATTAGTCCCAATTTATTTTAATACCATTTGGGTTGGTAAATGTATACAATCATAATATATTAATGACATACATGTGAGTCTGATTCTATAGGAAACATTATTGGCTATATCGAGCCTTTGTTAGTTTATAGAGTAGTGTTTAATGGGGCCATCTTGATTGGCTATTGTACTCATTCTTAGTATAATAAGTTGGGTCAAAGAGTCCTTATACTTTATATTTTGAGCAAGGAATGGAGGTTTTCTTAGCTAGTTCTTTCCTCCAGAAGTTCTTGAACCTATTTATTATATATTAATATATTAAGTGGCTTGCCACCTTTTCAAAAAAAAAATTGCTTAAGCATCTATTATTTGCATCATGCATTTAATGTTTGCATGAAGGGTAGTTGTAATTCCATCTCATCACCTTACCTATATGGAAAAGTTGCATTTGTACATTGTAACATATCAATTGAATCATTTTCATATCATTCAATCTCATTGTTTATACAAGCTTGTGTTTGAACATTCTCTTGTCGAAGGTATTTCTCTTGGATGTTTGTAGCTTCATTATGAGTTCATTATCATTCCAACATGGTATCATAGCTATTTCCTTTCTTAAGGAAGAACATAGGGTTCACTAGGCTCAAGAAGGCTCAAGAAGTGAGTGGATAAAATGATCCTTCGATGTAATGGAAGATGAATATGCAATTTAAATTAAGAAATGTTAGATCTAGGGAAAGATGGACAGAGAAGTGATTTTTTGTATACATTTATTGACTGTAGATTGAGAACCCATTTTATTTTTGTATACATATATTGACTGTAGACTGAGAACCCATTTTATTTTTTTGTATACATATATTGGTTGTAGACCGAGAACCCATTTTAGAACCAAATTTGGGAGGAATAGATAGAGATAACTTGCACGCCAAATTTCAACTTGAAAGATGAGGTCAAGGGAGACTAAGAGGGTCAAGGGAAACTAGGAAGTAAAGGGAAAGTCAAATCACTTTTTACCCTGAAACTTTTGATGAAATGATTGTAAAACTATAGCTCTCAATCTAACTTGCCTATAGGTCCTTCTCTACATGAGCCACATATCACCTGCACATAGAAACATAGAGAAAACAATTGTGGAAAGCATTTTTTGTAACTAAAAATCTTGGTTTAAAAATCAACCATGAAATCAAATTGAAATGTACTTGAAAGGAAAATATGATAAAATGAAACAAAGGCTAGATCTACAAAATAATATTTCTTGTACCTTGATGATGCAATGCACTTTGAATGTAATCACAAGTGTTGATTGACATAGCTAGTTGCTCATTTTCTAATTTTAATTTTTATGGGCATGTGCCATGGCTCCCACTCTCAAAATTTGAAAAATAAGTTAAAAAAGAAATAGATATATCAACTTGTTATTTGGTCTCTTATCGTCATTGAAGGTTATCCGTCTTGAAGGTTATGTCTAATAAGATTGTCTATTAACCAAAAACAATTACTTATACTTAATCCCTAATGTATTTCATATCTAATAAGAAAGAAAAGTCATTCACAATTTAGATTCCTATATGCCTGTATCTAAATTATTTTATCATGTTTTTTAACCTCATATTCCCAATAGAAATGATAAAGGAATCCAGAAACTATCTAACTCTATCTAACTCATTCAACATCCTCTGAAACTCATCCCTTGCCTCAACTACATGGTCTCTCTAGCAATTCTGTCTACGAAAAAGATGAAACCCTTATTATTGTGGAAATATAAAACCAAAAATATCAACATCAGCGAAATGATATAGAATATTATCATGCAGTTATACAACATAGAAAACAACTGCTATTTACATCTGGAAAAATCAAACAATTGCAAGAGAATAGGAAACAAATGTACAAGCAAATAAAATCATAAAAACAAAGCAAAACCCGTTTCATCTTACATGTTCTCTACGGTTTCAATATACATTTCCGGAACAAATAATACTGTTTTGATAATCTTTAGGATTCCTGTTCCCTAGGGTTTCAAGCATTGACTGCGAAAAGAAAAAGAAAAAGAGTGTACATTTAAGGATTCAGCACCTCGTGACCCCTGCATCGTTCCATTGATCAAACTAAATGATATATACGCAAGTATTACTTGTCAATATGTACACAAACTACCTGTAACCCTATAACCTCTCAAACAATTTTTGTACTATATGGCTGTTATAACAAGCACTCATTAAACACATTCAGGCCAAACGGATTTTCTAATATTAGATTTCTGTTCTAAAATTCTTTAATGCTAAATTCCACTCTCGCCTTTTACTGGGTCAGTGCCCTCTATTAACCAATGCATGCGATTTTAAAATTCCACTCGCCTTTTCGGAAGCTCACAATTTCCTTGCTTCTCTTTTCGGCCAATAGGATTTTATAACAAACACTAAAGAAATACATTCAGGCCAAACGAATTTTGTAATATTAGATTTCTGTTCTCCAAAGAGGATCGAAACTCTTTAACGTGAAATTCCTCTCACGCCTTTTACTTGGTTGGTTCCCTCTATTAACCAATTCATGCGATTTTTAAACTGCACTCTTGTCTTTAACCTTGGTCGGCAGATCACAACTTCCTTGTTTTCCTTTTGGGGAGCGAGATTTATTAGTCTCTCAGAAAGAAGATAAAATCATTTATGTCCCAAAAATAGTCAGGGTCATCCATGTTGGTATCACCCAGTGCCTATTCATGGCCTTCTAAATCTATAAAAGGAGACAAGTAGATGGATTGAATCATCAATTCCAATTTTCGGTATTTTGAAAGAAAAGATGACGAAGGCCATGGCAATTCTGATTTGTGCTGCAGTGCTGATGAGTATGTATAATGTGCAGGTAATGAGTATGCGTAATGTGCAGGAGGGAGGTGCAGTTTGTTGGAATATGTATGAGGCAATGATAAGGGTGGCCCCTTGTGTTTCGAATGGAAGTCTGAAGAAGAAGCCTAATGGCCGTTGTTGCAGGGGCGTCAGGAAAATGCACCTACCTTGCTTTTGCAAAATTTTCATCGCTACAAATTCTGGTCACCTTATTGATTACTATATTCATCACTGTCGTATGCATGTTCCTCCTTCCTTCAAATGTTCAATCGCTTCAAATGTTTAATCGTTTTCATAAGTTTTATTTGGGAAATATTCACATTTGCCAAAGTACCTTCTACCTATTCAATTATATATTCTCCGATCAAGGAGGTTTCAACCTATTTTAACGATGTATTGTGCTGCCTCTATTAATAATATATATTGTAATATTGGAGACATTATCGGCAAAATTGAAACCTTGCCTGTTATTCTCCACTATTGGAATTTCAACATATTTTACTAATGTATTGAGCCGTTTGTATTAATTAAAGCATACCTTCTAGTCAATTATTCAACGTTTTATATTTGAGATTTTAATGATGTATTTGTATCATTTGTATTAATAATATTTATTGTTTATTTTGAAATACAATAGGTAAAATTGAAGTCTTGTTATGCTTTCTAGTTATTATTTGGTTATGTAGCTTATATGAAATAAATTTTTTTATGACACATATATTGATTTTAATATTTGAGATATATTATTAAAATTGTAAATTATTGCACATAATGTTTTTAATGTGGAACTAACTTTTTATTGAGAAATTAGATAATAGCTAATCAATTTAGATAAATTTATTAATTAAATTTAAAATTCTTGAAGTTTACAAATTCTTGATGGCTAATGATATGAAAATATTTTTAATCTGAAAAATTGTATAATTTATATATATAAAGTAAAATGCATAAATAAATATCAATTAGATTTTCATTCTCTATCATCCATATTTTTTTTCTACATTTTACTTATTTTGGTTTGGAAATAAAATATAGATTTGTAGGTACGAAAAAAAACTTTTGAATCAACCACTACTTTCTAATGAAAAATGATAATTTATCTAGCAACCCCTTCCGATGTGAATTAAAAAAATGAAGCAATTTGAGGCTCACACTACATGAATTAACATTTATTTTAATGCCTTCGATCCATGAATTGTTCTAAAAATTTATAGTTGATGGGTAACAAAAATATAATGATTATGTAATTGAACAAAGGTTTGGATTGTATTAGATGTCATCTTAATTGTCATCCATTTATGATGAAATACTTCCTTCAGTTGTAGGGGAAAGAGACTAGTAGTGGTTTGCGGTTCAATAACTATTCAATCAATGTTACACAATAAAGTCACTAGTAGTGGATTATTTATATACCAATAGTTGATTAGTTTTTAGCTTTTTCGATCCATGATTGGCTCATTTGTGCATCATTACTGGAGATTTATGAACCAATACTGGGACATTTGTCCACAAGTACTTGTGATTTATGGTTATTTGAGTAAGCGGTTATTGGTGCAATGGGGGTCAAGTATTGATAAAAACTTTTTTTGACCACTTTTTGACCCTTTCATGTATAACGTCTTCTATAGAGTGCATCATTATTGGATAGGAGCTGAAACCTTAGCTTTAAGAAGTTAAGGTACATGCATAAACAACTACATTTTTTTTTGAAATCTGATATTATTTGCTACCTCAATTGAGCACGCAAAAAAGTTAGCTATAGCCACTACTGGTCCCTCTTCCCTATCTAGTATTGGAATAAATTTATACGGAATTAATTTTATTAGTCGTTAATACTTTAGTTGCAAGAGCATAAGTAATTGAAATTACTTTCGATGGCATACCCATAAGAAATATCTATTTTATAAATGTGAAGGCTCTATGAACAATAATAGAGAGCGGGAAAAATGATGTGAGGATTGAGATACATGAAAGTAGTGGTATTTTATAGATTATTCTGATTGAGGAGAGAGATGTGTCCTTGATAAGAACTAAGAGAATTGATGAATTAATGATTACTTTGAAAATACCATCTCAAGTTGTGTGAAGAAATTAGTATTGTAAGATTGAAGAAGTCTTTTAAGTATTAATAGATATTGAAAGAGGAATTATAAAATTTGTCAAATATATTTTATCCAATATCTTGATAGATATCGAGGAGTTCGTTGACTAAGTGTGAAGGTATTTTCTATAAGAAGACAAGTTTAGAATCTATTGATTAAGGCTGATAGAGTAGGGTGTAACTAAGGCTTAGGATTGATGAAAGATCAATACATGTGTGTTACTATAAAAAATGGAAATTAGTGTTGACAATGGAAGTGTTGTACTAGATGAGGTATAAGAGTATTTTTATTTTGTAATTATGTTCTAAATTTTTATAAATAAGAATTCAAAGGGTGTTGATAATAAACATATTCTAGATGTTCATCTACAAGTGTTTAATGGTATAAAAATCTAAAATTTGATTTTCATTTGCAAATTGTTGATACACCTTATGTTTTAGTCAACAAGGAGAGGAACCTAATCCATATTACAACATAAGCATCAAGCAACACCATTAGAACCTGTGCTTTGGGATATTATAGTAGAAAGCTACTAGAAGCCCCCATAAGCAAAATCAATGAAAAAACAACAGTAATTTAAAATTCAAAGATCATCCTAACAATACTAACAACTTCATTATCAGTGTAGTAACCTGTCATCATAATTTATCTATAAGAGTATGTTTATTAAAACACAATAAAAAAATAGTAGGTATGTTGTGACAAGCAAATTAACAAACAATTATTTAAATCTATCATAATAAGTAAATAGAGTAGCATAAAAAAATTAGGACAAAAGAAAACTAGCTTAACTATTATTGAATTTAGAGATCTTCTTCTATTCCTTTGAAAAGCTATTAATCTTTCTCTTAAAATATTTAGTGTCTTCTTTCGATGCTTCCTCCTCACTTTGGTGCTCCTCCTTCCTTTTCTTCACCATTTTCCTTATTCATGTTTTTCTAGTAGCAACTCTATAAATAAATTTTTCCACAAAGCCATCAATTACCCTACACAAAGAGGATATAGAAATGATGAAATGGTCCTTGGTAATGACTGATGGGCTAATAAAATGCTCAAGGATAGAGTGTCTCTTAATTAGTCTTTCAAATTGGTCTTGAAGATTAGGGATTTTACCATCATTGCCCAGACAAGGGGATAGAGGGATGTTCCCCAGAATGTTGTTAGCAGTAGGAATAGAAGAATTGCATACCATGTGCATATTTTCCTCTAATTCACTCAAATTTACTGTAATGTCAACTGCTTTTTATTTTTCTTTATCCCAGATATCCTCTTCCTCTTCTGCAAAATCTTTGTCGACAATATTCTTTGTTGATTAATCCTCTACTTCTGGCTCATAATTATAATTACTCTCTAGAACCACCTCTTCCAAAATTCATTTGTCTTTTATTTCTTTATTGAGAAAACAAGTAGACATCCTTTCACCTGAGCTGATATCATCTTTTGACTCATCAAAATTTTCAATTTCTTCGACAGTCTCATCCTTCTTGTCCACATGAATTATAGGACTCAATTTATTGACCTTTTAACTTATTTTTCTATCTTTTGAGGGACTCAAATTGCTAATAGCAGCCTTCATTTTATAAGGGGTGGTGTTTTAACAATGTTTCTTAAAGAGTTATTTTATCCAAGGTAGATTTAGGGGTTTTGCCCCTTTTCTTTATACTAGGATTGGGTCTTTACAGCAGTGGGTTTCTTCTTAAAAGCTTAATTTTTAGATAGATTTTAACTAACACTATATTTTGGTTTTTCTTATGTTGTGGATAAGAGAGCATATGATTGTGAAAGTGAGATTTATTGAACTCATGTTGATAGAGTTCATATAATAAGACCCTGGTGAAGTGGGGGTGACACAACCTTAGCAATGTTGCTTCTTAAAGATGAGAAGAGGAAAAATAGGATATTTTTCTTATGGCCATTTGTAATGTGATTGAAGAGCAAAAAGTGGTAACCATGGAAGGTACTATATCGACCCTCAAGAGTAAAATAATTAATTACGTAAAAACAAACTAGAGCATCTAGGTGGGAGGGGGGAGCGGGTAAGGAGAAATTATCATACCCATTATCATTAGCATCCACAACCATTTTCCCCTTTCTCATAAAATATCTTCATAGTTATAGCTTGTGATCCCCAGATCTTCTCTTCTTGACTTTATCACCTTCATATTTTAACCTCGTGACTTCAGCAATCAATTATGGAGTCACACAGAAATTGATGCTACCAATTATTATATTTAATTGATCCCATGAGTTGCATAAATTGATGGACAAGGTGTTATTATAATTCCTCATCACTTGCAATTATGGTGTTAGCTCCACTGTGCTAAAGATGTCCCATAATTCATTATTCTGCAAAAAATATCCATAATATTTTGGCTTCAAGTATTTGACAGGCTCTCCCATCGCTCTCACCTCATAAAAATTTAATTCGAGATTAGAAAAATGAACATGTCAGGCCCACTCATTCCATTTTAAAAATAAAACAAAAAGATTTTTTTCTTCCTTTTAACAGACAATTTATGAAGATTCTTTAACATAATAAAATTATGCCTTTGGAAAAAGAAAATTAACTTGATATTATAACTCATCATCATTATACTACATCTTTGGCTGCTATAAAAGATATTGGGGTGACATTTCACATTTTCCAAAAGATATATCCCATTAAGAATAGCTTTAGGAATTAGGTTAGGTATCTAAATCTAATTTTGGATCTCATTTTTGTCCTCCGCTACTTATAAATATCTATAAGTAGATGTTACTAAAAAGTATCCAAAAGAATTATATTTCAATATCCATTTATTTGTGTTCATTAGAAAAAAAAGGGATCAGTCAAGTTAGAGGGGCGAAAAAGAATTGAAGTCATCTTGCATACTTTTTTCTAACTTGTGGAGGGATTCCTCTACTTTCTTGTAATTGGTTTTTAAAGTTCTTCCATAACGCATTGCTACCTTTCCATTCAATGCAATTACTAACTAATTTTCCATTTTTTCCTCAAGAACCATTTTCTAATCTTGTTGAGGTTGTTATAATTCCCTAGGAGTTTATCCTTATGCCAAATATCCTCCTAGAAGTTGTGATTAATTCAAGTGGGATTAGAAGACCCAAACCCTACCTTAAAAGTGACATCAAGTCAAAATGATAGGTGTTATACACTGAATTTGCGCCTCTGATCTCAAGCTCTCTTGGTCTTGATAATCCAGTATAACATGGGAATCATCTCAAGGTTGTGGGACCTTATGCTAACCGAGATGAGACCTCCAGGTTCT
>MU223813.1:751434-763959 GCA_018584345.1 Thuja plicata | reverse complement strand
AAACATTCAAATTCAAAGTCTAGCGACAACGCGACTGACCGTTGGTCTCTTTGTCGCGAGCATCAGACCTTAACCATAGTTAAATCTCACGACCTGGCGACAAAGCACTTTTTACCTCTGTTTAACCTGAGCTCAGATCCAACGACATCCCGACTGTGTGAAATCAAAGTCGCGAGGCATTTCACTTAACTCATCATTCTTCTAGCGACCCAGTGCCTAACTGTCACCTTTAACCATCGTGGCTTGTCGCCTGATCGCCAGATGCTATCTTTCTATTCTGAGACTACGCGACCACACTTAGTCGCCAAGTTGGGAGAACCCAGCACCGAGCCCTTTGACTTTTCAAAATAGCTACACGTGTCCCTTTAACCTTTCCAGTGACAACGCGACCACCCTAATCACCAAGTTGGGAGTAATTTTCACATAGGGCACTTTTATCACCTGACCTAGCGACCACCGTTAGATCATCTGTGCTTTGCATCGGATGGCTGTCGCTTAATCGCTTGAAAACTGAGCATACCTTTAACTTATCCAGTGATCCTGCGACTGAAGGGAAAGAAACACTTAGTCGCCTAGTCATGTGATCCATTTCCCCTGTCTGGCGATCAGGCGACTGAGGGCCCACATCCACCCATCCTATGCCATCTGTCACACGGCCACTGGTCCATCTGTTGTACACTGAGGAAGCTGAGTCATCATCTATTCTGGCGACAAGGCGACCAAGGGATGGTAGCCAAGTCAGAAGATGTTACATCAACTGTTGAATTCTTCACATGACTTCACGACTGAAGGTGGACCCCATTCTTTATCTTCATTGCTCGGCGAGTGAGCGACAAGCCCCCTAATTTTTGCTCATCGCACGCTCGCGAGCTGACACTTCCTTTATCTTAAATGATCGGCGGGTGTGCGATGACTTGTCCTCTTTTCTCATCACATAATCGTGACTTATATAATCTTCATCTTTTCTACTCGGCGAGTGCGCGATGACATTATCCTTCGGCTCGTCGCACACCCGCAACCTTGAAACCTGTCACGAAATAGATATTGCAACCGCGCGATGCATACTTAAAAATGACTCATCGCCCACTCGCAGGCTTTATAGACCTTGACTTTGACCCATCGCGATTGCGCGATGGTCACTTATCTTAGCTCGTCGCTCAGTCGGGGATAGATTGGACCTATGCAGGAATAGGTCGCGATTGCGCGATGACTGTGATTGGCAGCTCGTCGCGCACTCCCGCAACTTAATGACTTAAACATAATTCCACCGCGACTGCGCGATGAGACAAGAGTAAAAATTTTAAAAAAGGCTTAGCCATTTTTTGGGCGGGAAAACACAGAGGATGGCCAAATCTCATAGGAATGGAAAATTTGGGCAACAATAGGTGTAAAGGAATTCATAAGAAATTAATTAGTAAACTAGAAACCTAATATAACCCCTTTCTCAAAAGGAAGGAAAAGGAAGAAGAAAATGGTATAAGAATAAGAGAAAGGAGAATGAAAGAACCACAAGAAACCCATACTCCATCTAATAAAATAAGGGAAAGATAATATATTACTATTAGAAACCTCATTCTACAAGTAGTCAACCACATCCATAGGATAACTTGCCAAAAAAGATAAAGTCATACACAAAATGACACCAAGAATCAACAAAACTAGTAGAGGAGGACCCACCTCAATAGGGCCTAACTCCACATTAATATAATTAACATAGAGAATAAACTAGAACAAGATCAACAATGCCCACATCAGAAGAGACAAACAAATAGAACTAGAAGCCTGCTGAAAAGGCAACAGAAAATCCCCAAAATTGCATGGAAAAGACAAATAACATTAGGAAGGAAATTGTGTACCTATAAGTCATAAGGAAAAAAAACCACACAGAGAGTCCTGAGACAAAAATCCCTAGTGTTTACTATCCAAAATGCCAAGGCATGCAAAAGCGGGGAAGAAAATAAGCCTTAGAATGATCCGATAAGTAGCAGGAACCCTACAAAAAATATGACAAGGAAAAGATACCATTGAGAGACCCATAGCGAAACCAAAATCCCTCATCTATACAACGGGGAGGAGGAAACACTAGGAACACCAAAAAAAAAATTGGATGGGAACCTTGCACCTGCAGAAAGAAGTATAAAAAGGGACACACAAATAGGCCCATTCTAATTTCTTAAGTCTCATTCATAAAAAAAACCCTATCTAATTTATCCATGATGTTGTTGAGGCCCATTCTTTTGTTGTTCCAAGTGAAGGTCCCATTTTCTCTTTCAATCTCTAAGATATTTTCTTTAGAAACCAAATTCTTGAAGTCAATTTGAGGATGGGATTGCCTATGAACCCCCCCACATTCTTATGATAGGTGAAAAATAGTGTTAAAGTCTCCAACAATAATGAAGTTCTTATCTATGCTTACTCTAAATAGACTATTGATTTCCTCCCAAACTTGCTACTTCTTCTTATTGATAATTGGTCCATATACATTTAGGATATAAAAAATATATTGGAGCTTAAACTTTTGATATTACCCCAATCCAGTTGGGCCTTCCCACCAGCTTTGAGAAGTCCACTATTCTTGGATTCCATAGTATAGAAATTCCACCAGAGGATCCAATTGCCTCTTCAAAATCCATAGACCAGCAACCTAAGCCTTTTGAGAATCTCTCCACTTTCTCTATGTTCATTTTCATTTCCTATAATATCACTATATTTTCCTTAAATGAGATAATGAAACATTTGACAAAAATCTGTTTGGTAGGGGTGTTTATACCTCTAACATTCCAAGATATGATCTTCATTGCAACTTGGGAAGTAACTTCCCCTTCCCTACTTGCATATATTCTATGATTTTTTATATTTGATTCTTGCCCACCTTCTGATCTTAGAGATTAGAAGGATTTTCAACATTTCCCTTATTTCTTTTTTCCCTACGATCTGGATAGATTTTAGTTTAAGTTTATCTTTATAACCCAAAGCTGATATTAGACACTTGGGGTTGAATGAGAGTAAGGGGGTATTTTTTTAGACTCTTCTCTATGTGGTTTGAAGTAGTCATAGATTTATCATTTAAATTTGAAAGAATCATAACCTATAATTACTCAATTCTTTCTTATTCCTCCAAATAATTTTAATCTAGGAGTCTTTCAACAAAGGTTAAAGGGGGTGAACCATCAATTTTATCCTCACTTGAAGTGATGGTATTTTATGATGTTCCAAATAATTCATAAATTGCCCGTAGCCTAGGTTAAATTGCAAAAGCGGGGAAGAAAAGAAGCCTCAGAATGATCCAATAAGTAGCAGGAACCCTACAAAAAATATGACAAGGAAAAGATACCATTGAGAGACACATAGCGAAACCAAAATCCCTCATCTACACAATGGGGAGGAGGAAACACTAGGAACACCAAAAAAAATATGGGATGGGAACCTTGCACCTATAGAAAGAAGTATAAAAAGGGACACACTATAAATAGGCCCATTCTAATTTCTCAAGTCTCCTTCATAAAAAAAACCCTATCTAATTTATCCATAATGTTGTTGAGGCCCATTCGTTTGTTGTTCCAAGTGAAGGTCCCATTTTCTCTTTCAATCTCTAGGATATTTTCTTTAGAAACCAAATTCTTGAAGTCAATTTGAGGATAGGATTGCCTATGAACCCCCCCACATTCTTATGATAGGTGAAAAATAGTGTTAAAGTCTCCAACAATAATGAAGTTCTTATTTATGCTTACTCTAAATAGACTAGTGATCTCTTCCCAAACTTCCTACTTCTTCTTATTGATAATTGGTCCATATACATTTAGGATATTAAAAATATATTGGAGCTTAAAATTTTGATATTACCCCAATCCAATTGGGCCTTCCCACCAGCTTTGAGAAGTCCACTATTCTTGGATTCCATAGTATAGAAATTCCACCAGAGGATCCAATTTCCTCTTCAAAATCCATGGACCAGCAACCTAAGCCCTTTGAGAATCTCTCCACTTTCTCTATGTTAATTTTTGTTTCCTATAATATCACTATATTTTCCTTAAATGAGATAATGAAACATTTGACAAAATTCTGTTTGGTAGGGGTGTTTACACCCCTAACATTCCAAGATATGATCTTCATTGCAACTTGGGAAGTAACTTCCCCTTCCCTACTTGCATATATTCTATGATTTTTAATATTTGATTCTTTCCCACCTTTTGATCTTAGAGATTCGAAGGATTTTCGACATTTCCCTTATTTCTTTTTTCCCTACAATCTAGATAGATTTTAATTTAAGTTTATCTTTATAACCCAAGGTTGATATTAGACAGTTGGGGTTGAATGAGAGTAAGGGGGTATTTTTTTAGGCTCTTCTCTATGTGGTTTGAAGTAGTCATATATTTATCATTTAAATTTGAAAGAATCATACCCTATAATTACTCAATTCTTTCTTATTCCTCCAAATAATTTGAATCTAGGAGTCTTTCAACAAAGGTTAAATGGGGTGAACCATCAATTTTATCCTCTCTTGAAGTGATGGTATTTTATGATGTTCCAAATAATTCATAAATTGCCTGTAGCTTAGGTTAAATAATTCATAATCTATATTTTCTTTACCTGCCCCAATTTTCTTCTTTTTCTGTATTTTTGTTTGAGTGGAGAGATTCCACATTTAATTTTGTCACCCAATAAATCTTTCTTCACTGGACCTCCTCCTATCATAACCTTTGTCCCTAGGGTTAAATAACCTTTGTCCCTAGGGTTAAATAACCTTTAATGTAGACTAAGTGAGATCTACCATGCATTTATTTTTATAATATCCTTGTAAATTTTCTACATACATTTCTAATACTTCATGAAAGTTGAGGATGAGATCTTATTTCCCCAAATTTCACTGACCTTCCACTATGTTCCATCTGGGGGTAGATTAAATCTAGTCCCTTCCCACTACCATAAAATCTAGATGTATCTTTCTCTCCTTCCTATCCTTATCTATCTGCATCATATCATTAAGTTTATTTTTAAAAGTGCCTTCATCTGCCTTGTTGATTCAAGGATTAGTAGTGGCCTCTGTTCCCTTTAAGTCTGATTCATGAAAGTTTCCATGTGAAGGAATCTCCATAGTATGAATCTTGACTACATGTGTCAATGGGATATATGTGTAAATATTACGCACCTCCATATCACTTTGAGTGTAGGGAGTATTTGTATTGAATGTGTTTCCACAATCAGTTTTGATCTATAAGGTTAATGTTTGACTTGAGGCTTCTACCACCCTTGGATCCTCTACAAGAACTTAATCTGCAAATTCTATGATGAGGTTTTATTTTACTTCCCTCAACCATTGTAGTAAAATCCTTTTCACATGCCTATGATTTAATTTGGAAGTATGATTCTCTAAGAAATTTTTGTTCCCATTGAAAGAGACATGGGATGGGTCAACTTGTAATGGAATTCCCAGCCCCTAGTAGAACCTTATTACTAGGAATAAATATAATATTATGAGAAGGAACCTTTAGATATATTTACTTAGTTTTGAACGTTCCTTCTTTCCCTCACTTTGGGATTAAGAAAGAAAAGACCAGGCTATGTTCCATTGTTGTCAATCCATACTTATCACATTGAACTTCCTTACCAACTTCAAACATACATGGTTACGTAGGAAGGGCCTTATGGATAATTGTTGAGGAAATTTTATAGGAATAAATATTTAATTCTCATTATAGAAGTGTGTCAATCTCCAGTAGAAGATCCAAAGAATTAGAGTAATATTCTCTCAAAATTTGCCTTCTTTTTGTTCTTTTCTAATTATACTCGTTGTTTCTTGTATGTCTATTTATGGGAAGAGAAGGGATGTCTTCGATTACTTTCCTATAACCTCCTTCACATAAACCTATGAATTATTTTGTAAGTTGAGACAAAATGGTTCCCTATCTATATCCATATTCCCACTATCCAGGCTGTTGTGCCCAAATGAATCTCCCAAATGGGATTCAAATTCTAAATGTACGTGGTCATATGTGACCCTTTAAACTCGGATCCAAAATTTAGAAATTATTTTAATTGATCTTGGAAATTACTTATCTATATTCATTAGTAAACAGAGTTTGGGACTTTCATTCCACTCAGAGAGGGTATTCTTTAGGGTATGTCTACCTCCCTCTACTCTATAGGGAGATTTTTTAGAAATACCCACATAACTATAAATTTTATTGAGTTATTTTTTCTATGAAAATTAGGATTCTATTGTTGCATATGAAACCTATGTTGTTATGGAACCAGCCTTTGGAAGGTTTTATCTCTACTTTTTTGGGTTTTTAAATTAACTATGAAAAACCTTAGAGATGCATCTATGCATTCTTTATGAGAGATATCATTCTAGTTTTCAAGAGCACATTTATTGAAATCTAAAAATGGCATATTGGTTTCCTAGAACTTACAAATTATGGATTTTTGTTAAAGTAGATGCATTCTCCCATCTAATATATCCTATCAGAGAGTGATGGATAGATCTAGGTTAGTTGGATTCTACTTTTCCAGGTCTTGATTCAGCAAGTTGATTGATTCCTTTCAATTTTCTGCACTGTTGAAACTACCCATAAGAGTATGGGTCTCTTTAGAGTCAAGATTTTCCCCAAGAGCCACCTACTTTTGCACTATTTTGTGTCTCTTTTCTGCCATTTGAGAATAGCTCCTGAGTCCGTGTTGCGATCAAAGAAATCTCCCTAGCCAGATTTTTTTTAAATGCAAGTTGTAATTCCATTGTATAATGCTTAGTATTTATTTGTGTACATCCTAATACATCCTTTTTCACACTTAATTTGGTATAGGAGGATTGAAATGCCTACCCACCTTTTTAGTTGAAAGAATATGAATGAAGCTAGGGTTTTTTCCCATATTCAGCTAAAATCTAAATCCTTTCTTCACTCTGGACAACAAATGACCCCTCCCCATTGTTTTTCATTTGAGTCCTCTGATGGGGTGGATAGAAATGAAATTTGTCATCACAAATCCCCCAAGGCCCCCCTACATCATTTTCCTTGTCGTTAAGTTAATCTATCCATGCCTATTGAAAGGTTGTTGAGGCTACTTCTAAATTTGTCCTAGCCTTTACACTCTAAGTTGTGCCTTCTATGGTAAAAAAATTCAAATGTCTCCCCACCTACAATAAACCGTCCACTCACCTTGATAAAAAATCTACCAACAATGATCTTGATGAAATTTTGAACTTCATCTTTGCGTATGGTCGAGTGTCATTAGTAAAATTTTTGTACACATGTTTACTAGGTTATTCTTAGAATCTAAGAATTTTTTTTTTTGATGAATAGAGGCCTTTACTATTAAAATTTATAAAAAAGTACAGTATTCACAAAAAAGCTCAGGGGATAAAAAATCACCCCGCAAAGTCACTCGGCATCAAGCTAGAACAAAATAGCTATTCATAAAAAAAAAACTTAGAAAAGCCCTTAAGCTGCGAGAGCAGTAGCAGAAGAGGGCAGAGGATCTTTATCTGGTGGATTGCCCCATACATTGGGTCTAGGGGTCTGGTCGGGAGGTGACCACCCATCTTCAGTTTCTTTCTCCATCTCTCCTTCCTCTCACCTGGGAGAAATTGCAAGGGCCAAGCAGGGGATCTTATTAGAAGGGGCAGGAGGCCATCCAGAAGCTGAGTCCCTCCTACCAGGAGGAGAGGTAGAGTGGCGATGCTAAGAGTGTGGTGTTCTGGAATGCCTCGTAGAGGCACTCCTGCTGTGACACCGACCTGGGGGTGGCGTGTGATCAACAGAGAGAGAATCTGGTGACAGCCTGGCAATAGTATATGTGGCATTACCCCAATGTTGCAGTAACTCTTGTAAGTGGGAAACCTCAAGGGCCACCTTATCAGCTTGAACTTGAATCTCCATCATGACATTATTACATAAACATGCCTTAGCATAGAGAGAAACATTGATATCCAAAAAGCTGTGAGAAAAAATAATAGCATTATGGTCTTTCCATAAGGAAAACAAAATCTCCATCCTTAAAGCATGCAAAATCTAGGTAAACTGGGAAGGCATTTTGGGAGAGTCACCAAGAAAATCCATGTGCCAAGAGAAAGGCTCAGGCCAAAAAGGCATAAAAAAATTGTGAATCCAATTCCAATAATTTTGGGCCAGACCACAGAACTAGAAGATTTATGCATAATGGTTTCAGAATGCCCACAAAAAGGGCATTTAGGTTTAGGCACAACTAAGTGCCAAATCCTAGCTCCTAAGGTTAACCCTTGGTAGAGAAGACACCAAGAAAAGTGACCAATTTTAGGTTCAGTGATAACATCCCAAATAGTGCGGAAATGCCAGCTCCAAGTACTCTGTGAGGAAGAGAGATGCCAATGATGATTGAGAGACTCAACCATCGGCAAATGAGGCACCAACCATGAGTATCCAAGTTTGGCCTTATAGTTGGTAAATGGTGTATCTGGGTACCATTTCAAATATTTCCACCAAGGTTTAACTGACTAAATACCAAGTTTGTGCAGGAGGTGCAAAAGAATAGCTGATACAAGCAAATGAAAAGTATGACAATCTGGGCGAGTGAGCCAGAACTGAACCCATAAATCATCCCAAGAGAGGAGACTCATGGTGTCTCTATAAAACAAATCCTTGGGCATTTGAATGGCTTGTTTGTGAAAAAAGAGAGCTCTAATCCCCTGAATTTTGGCCAAAGGAAACCCTTGCTAGGAAAAGAGTGGGGACCACCAAATATTCTATTGATTTAATGAAAGCCCATCACGAAATCCATAACCGACCCAACGAAGCTAGGGTCTAACTACCTCCCAGGCATGCCAAATAATTTTGGAAACAAAGGTACCTTGGATTTGAAAGCTAATTCCTTTCTAAGCCAGTTTGTGCAACGGATACCCAGAAGAAATACAGTGGTGAAGTAAAACTTTCCAAGCCTTGTTTCCAGTGAGGCAACACACAATCTATTTTGCACAAAGGGATAAGCCTTTCTTCTGGGTATCAAGTAAGCCAAGCCCACCAGAGGCCCTAGGGAGACAACAAAATTCCCATGCAACTTTGTGAAAGCCATGGTGATCTGCACTAGAGGCCCAAAGAAAATCCCTCAAAATTTCTCAAGCTTCTTGTACGAGGCATTGGAAGGAGCCCAACAAGAGGAATAGTAAACATGAGTAGTAGCCAAGACCTTAGAGAAGATTTGAAATTTACCAGCGAGTGAGAGCGGCTTGGTAATCCAATAGGTAAGCTTATTTTCAATTTTAGCTAAAACAACATTCCATAAATCAATAGAAGTAGCTTGAAAAGAAAAGGGTATACCAAGAAACCAATATTTCCCCATGCTGGATCCTAGACCAACCAAACTGGGAAAATAAGGCCGGATCAGGATGGGATGTCTGTTTATAACACAAGGTTTTATGCCACTAAATGGCAGAGCCTAAAGCCAAATAGAAAGTGTCTAAACATTGTAAGGCTGCCTTGATATTCTCTTCATCCTCAGCAAGAGTGAGAAATGAATCATCAACAAAATGACCATTAACCAACTGCTGAATGGAGTTGGGTAAAGCAATCCCATGAACACAACCCAGAGAAATAGAATGAGCTAATAAATATCCAAATACTTTGGCTGAAAAACCATATAAGGCATGAGCAAGAGGACATCCTTTCCTTATGGATCTGAAAAGCCCAAAGGTGGAAGACTGTCTATGATTAATGGTGATGCAAGTGGAGGAATCTTTAAAAAGCATCTGCACAGATTGAACAAATCTGGAGCCAAAACCCAGAGTGTGAAGCATAGCAAGAATAAAAGGCCATTCAATACGATCATAAGCTTTAGCAAAATCAATTTTGAGAAAAAGAGCTTTTTTTGAGACTTTCAAGCCCATTCCAAACCTTCCCAAACTACTATGATATTATCAAGAATATATCTTGATTGAATAAAGCTAGTTTTCTCTGGCCTAACAATTTGAGGGAGGATGTGGTGAATCTTAAGAGCCAGAGCCTTAGCAATGATCTTGTAAGAGACATTAAGTAGGGTAATAGCCTACCAATTGCAAATATCCTCAAGATCCCTAGCTTTGGGGATAAATTTGATGTTTCCTTTATTGATAATATTGCCCAAAGATTGGGAGTGATAAGCTTCAAGATAAACCTGATTAAGATCGGGACCAATGGCATCCCAGAGAGTTTTATAAAACTCATAGGGAAACCCATCACAACCTGGAGCTTTATCGTCAGCCATGGCAAAGACAGCTTCTTGAAGATCTTGAAGGGTAAGAAGTTGATCACAGAAAGCATGTTGGGATGGTGAAACACATTGAGGAACCACAAAAATGCAATCTGCATGACCTTGGTTGCTGGCAAGTGAAGATCCATGAGTGGCAAAAACCTATTCATAATGATGAACAAAGGCTTGCAAGATATCAGGAAGCTCTGTGAGGAGAGAATACCCCTCTTGGATCCTAGTTATATCCACATTGGTTTGAGGTGCACAGAGACTAGAATTTTTTTTTTAGAGGCCTGATCTCTGACTTTTAACCAGTGTAATTAGGCCATGATCTGAGCACCTCTAGTAGCATAGCTGTCTGTAACTTGTTTCTACTGACGCAACTAAGCAAGTTAAACTTGCAAGGTCTGATTGAATGGATCAAGTGATAAGGCCTCTATGGAAACACAAAGAGCTTTGGTGTTAGCCTCATAGGATTGATGATGGTAAATGGAAAGATATCGACCATAAATGCACAAAAAGTGAGCCGCAAGAAATTTAAATGAAAACCAAGTTCAAAAAAATTATTTTGATGCCTAAAATCCAATTCCAAATGGGAGAAAGTTTTGAATGTCAATATTTTAATTGAATCTCCAAGTGTCTCATACTTCCATTCATAATCCAATAAAGATGCACTTGTACATTTGACCCTAATTATTGATCAACATTTTCACCTGAGCATTAAAATGGTTTTGCTTGGTCAGATAGTAGAAGAAAAACTTTGATTTTATTTAAAGTAATTCATGTGTCAATTGGAATTACCACCACCATGACATGTGGTCATAATTTTGACCAAAATGGTAATAACTTAAAAAAGGGCTTTATTTCATTTCATTATGCAACATAGTGGCATAAGCGGGGATAAGAAGATGCAAGAGACAACCTGATACAAGGTTGCAGTGCACTGGCATAAGTAGGGATAAGTAGAACTCACTCCAAGGTGGGTGGGAGAAATATAATTTATAAAGAGAAGGTTGTGCTTTATCCCCTGAGGCTACGAGGAAACCTCTCTAAGAGATCAGGCTACGCGGAGATTAGGCTTTCCCAAGAGTTAATCCTTTAGCTCAAGTATTATACTAAGGACTTAATTCAACTTAGTGGGCTAAGATATACAAAGTAAGAGATTGTTCATATTTACCCAGACTTATTATACTTTAGGTTTTATACTAATGGATCTCTCATAAACATTTTATATGGTCATCTACTAATGTTTTGAAACCTAGACTACCATACACACCATAGACTCTAAATTGTTCTAAGTGTGATTTTAAAATTTCCATTGACATGGAGTGTTTTGTTTCAATTCTCTTACAACATAACATGTCTAGTGACAATTTCAAAGTGTAACATAGTTTGTAAAAAACATGCCTCAAGATTATTCTCATATTCATAGGAAAAAGTCTTGCAAAATATTTCATAATTCTTCCTACTCCAATTCATGACCAAAATATCAAATATTGATTTTTTTTGTTAAGTTTAGGGATCTCACAACTTGACTGCCAAGAGTTGAGCATAAAGGCATTAAAATTGTTTGACTGGGTTTATATTTGAATATTAAAGCCACATGCAAATATTCACATTGAAGCCATTAATAGCTATAATAGCTAATTGAAGGGTTTTAATGAAAATTTTTGTGGACCTTCTTCATTACATGTTTTGATATATTTTATTGAGGGTTCCAATTTGAGTACTTGGAATACAACTTAGTATGGTTTTCCTTTTTCATGTGAATTGAAGACAATCTATTTAGTACTCAAAATATGCACCTCCATTTATGATTTTTTTCACTTTTGTTTGGGTATGTTTGTCTAATGAGAAGAGGTAATTGTGGTGGACATAGTTGTTGGGTGATGGGTATAAACACGTGTTGTGTTCTTGAGTCATAAGGCCTTGCATTTTGAGAACATTATTGTTTTGATTTATGGTTAATTTTTATATCATAAGGATCTCCATATAGCATAACATGATAGTTTTTTATGGTGATCCTTTGATATTCAAATGATTTGTGGATGGGGAATTATTGTTCTTGGTTTCATGGATCATATAGCATATAAGCTTGCTTATGGGTCATGTTTTTCATGCCCCCATGGATTGTAATTTATTCATCCATGCATGATTTGGTATTTGAAGGGCATTATTTAGTATGGGACCTCCTTCATAACATGTTGTGATACAATTTTTCATAGTTGGTATACCTCTTGAGATTTCCAAAATAAACCATGCACTTTATATCAAAGGCACATTTGGTTAGCTTTATTTTTTTGATGATATTTGTTATGGGACATATCT
>MU223813.1:710582-751266 GCA_018584345.1 Thuja plicata | reverse complement strand
ACTATGTTTACCTCTCACATGACAATATAAAGGCTCTCTTATCACGAACAATCTCCTACATACATGATTCTAATTTTATTGATATTAATTATATTCACATGTTCTCATATTATGATATTCATATTTGGATAAATAAAAATTAATATGGGTTGTTCACGATCAATACTTCATGATTGATTTGGATAAAGGAAAACTAATAAGCCCATTCACTAGTATGTCAACATTATGCCTTTATTTTTTTTATTTTTTTGTCTTTTTTTTAGTGTTTTTGATGAGCTAATAAGGTCCTAAGGACCATTTGTATTCAATAAAAATTATTTGTATGCATTTATAAGGCATTGGAAGCCAATGAGCTATGGCAGGACTATATGGCCCTTAATGGTCTAATTGCATCAAAGTGTTAAAAGTATGCCTAATGAGGTCAAAATGGTTTTAATAAGTAATTTTGGGTTATTTTTAGAGTGTCTAAGGTGAAAGTGGGAGTTTTTGAGTCCTTTGTTAAGTTTGGAGAAAAGTTGTCCTTTGAGTGTAAAAGTTGCCATTGGGTTGACAAACGTTGTCACCATGGCTATTCATCATGCAATAAGGCCTTTTGGCCTATTTTAGGAATTTATAAGATGAAATATAATCTTGTGAAGTCATTTACAATATTTTAGTATGGATATGTCATAAAGTGTAAAAAATTGTAGAACTTGCGAAAAGTTGCTTAGCAACTTTTGCAAGTTCTCTTTGCAAAAATTGTAGTTTTGCATACTCCAATGGTATCCCAATTCAAAATATAGTTAGGAGACATTGGAGATTAATTATATGAGTTTAAAATTCCTCACAAACTTAGAGAAAGGGTTATTGATCAAAATTTGTAAGGAGTTGATGAAGAAATAAAATCTGATTTCCTATGTTTTCCCCAAAATAGTCACTTTTTTTTGCTTGGCCCGTGCACATGTTGTAGAATCAGTTTAAGAGTATTATATATATTGAAATTAGAGTGAATATATTTCCAATTAAATAATGTTTATTTTATTCCATGGTGTACAAAGGAAGTATGAGGAATTTTTCTAAAAACTGTTAGGAATCTATTTCTGTAACTTTGTTGGTACAATGTGTGTTGTGGGTTTGTGTGATACCATTTTGAAAGAATACATACATGGTTGGAAAGAGGGAAGACTCTACTATCTAATACATCCATTTTTAGCATTTTCCATTGATTTTTTAAGGAGATATTGATGTTTTTCTAAAAGTGGGTCTAAAACCCTCTATAATAAGGGTTTGAACATAAAAACCTTCATATCTCTAAAATCTAATGTTGAAAAATTTAAAAAAAATGGGGAAAATTATAGTTCTAAGATTAAAGGTTATAATTTATTATATACATTCCAATGTTATTTGTAGGGTTATTTGATGCAATTTGGTAGTGGTTTCTATGTAGTGGTGGCCTAGTGAAGCCTTAAAATCCTTGTGATAGTCAACTTTTTGGTCAGTAGTTTCTAATAGTTAGGATGTCATATGTGTGTATGTGTTATAAAATTTCAATAGGTGTCCCATATATTTTTCCATTGGTCTCCAAATTATTTGGTTGGGTATTGAATGCATAAGCTTGGGTAAAGAGGACTAGTAGGTTTAGTTGCCCTTATTGAAGGAAGAAGTATTGATTGCATGACTCCAAGTAAGTGGTAGATGTTGAATTAGTTGTTTGGTGTTCCTTAAAGTCCAAAGAGGCCTAAAATAAGTGGTCTCAAAATGTGGTGTGTGATTCCCTGGAGGAGGCCCTTATAAACTTATTTGGTGCATTTTCATGTTGTGTTGGTGGACTGATCTTGGAAACCTATGTAAGTTCCTTGTGTTGTTCATGTCTCAGATGTTATTGAATGATTTTTCAACTTTGTAAGGAGTGCCTATGCATCATTTTTATTTCATTTACATCATCCTTCACTTATTTATCATGACTAAAATTTGCTTCGTGGTTGATGTCACTAATTATTAAAATGGAGTTATGTCATGTTTTTGTTATACATTCTTTGTGTTTTAGAACCTTGGATATCACTGTTTATGCACTGTAACAGTAGATTTTCACCGTTTTCACTACTACTAATGATAGTTCCATCCTTTTTCTACTTATAAATCATTGTCTTGTTCTTTGGATAGCACTACATAGTAATAATCCATTTTCAATCATGGTAATAGTCATTTTACAACACTAAAGGATTACTGAAAATAAATAAATAATAATCCCTTTCCAATCTATTTTTTCCTCTTCACTTGTTTATGATGGATAAGAGATTAGTTTTAGATATATTGCAGGCCTATCTATGAGAAGGGAATGATACCTTGATTCAGTTGCTCAGGTGATGAACATGTACATTTGCCTAAGTCCTACTAGGAGCTTTCCCAGCAAGAAATTTACTATTGTGAAAATCATCACAAGTCCATTTGTTGCTGGGTCTAGCTCCCATTAGTACTTGGTCAAATTTGCATGTTTGTCACCTGTGCATATACCTTCTCTAAAAATACATAACTTTCATTCCAACCGTTGTATTCTTATCCATGTACCCTACATGAAACTTAGAACAAAAATTAGTACTCAAAATGTATGTTTAGTCCCCTTTATGGCACAATCATATCCCTATTGTTGCTTCATCTTTTCCTCTATGTTTTTGATGTCTTCTTGACCCCTCCAACCTTTTACCCTTGAAGGTTTACCTTTAACTCCATTTTTTACTTCTAAAGGTCATTCTATAGTTTCAACCTTGATGCTTTCCTAACCCAAAAAAGACTATCTCGTAGGTTTGAATTGTACCCTATCATTTTTCATTCTCTGATGTAACTTTTTAGCCCCTTGCCAAGTTGTATCCTTTTTCTTTCATCCCTACACAAACATGTATATCTTGTAAAAAAATAAATGACACTATGTTCCTCAATTGAGACATTGGAAAAACCATATGCTTCACATTATTTGAGGAGTGAGAAAGGGCTTGTATTAATATACTTAGTTTAATGAAATAGACCATGGAAGAGTCAATTGATACATATGTCTTATATTATTGAAGAATGGTCTGCAACACTTTTATTTTCACCAATGATTCTGATATGAATATCTTATCTTAATTCAATAGAACAAGATGAGGATAGTATAAATTCCTTCAAAAGAGATTTCTTTTGGCCACTAGTATTGACCATATATTATATATCTAAATACTTCAGACATTGGGAGAAAGATAATAATAGGTATGTCAGTAATCAATTTGTAACTTTAGAAGGACTCTATATATTATGCAGACTTTAATATGGGTTATTAATGCTGATATGTCCATCTAAGTATTGATTTCTTATTCTCTTGATAGGAGAATATTCATAAGAGGTGCTCCTTGATCTTAAAGTGTAGGCTCTTTATATGTGTACAGATCAATTTATTTCTTAATGCAAATACCCTCTATAGGGTTTGTTGGATGTATATTGGTGTATGATGACAGATGTATATGCAATTGCCATCTCAGACTAATCTCTATATCCTCTGTATATTTATAACTGATCTGAGATTACAGTTAATTACTCTCCATATCTTCTTCTCTTTTCATCTATGATGAGTAAGGAAGCATGATGTTCTATGCTATATTATTCTTCTCCATGATTGACTTATACATATCTCTTGATGTATTTATAATAAATCCCTTGAATAATATTTGAATGTTCTTAGGAATAATTATTGAATGAATTTTTGAAATTATATGTATTGCTGAGTGTATTTCTAGAATTCTGCCTTGAATTGATGAATTGAATTATAGATTAATGCTTGATTAATTGTTAATTATTTTGGTTTGGTTTTCACATGAATGCCTATGATATTATGAATAAGAAAATTCTATCATGAAATGCTGATGAGATTATGAATAAGAAAATTCTATAATGAACACATGGATTGAAACAAATGTTTGAAATAGTAAAAATCTGATGCACGGGTTTAGAGTAACAAACCTAAGGCATGGAAAAATCCTAAACTGATGTATCAGGTCAAATTAAGTGAAAAAATAAAAAGAGTAGGGGTATTGTACACCAAAAAAACCTAACTTGCTAATAGGAGAAGAAGGGATCATGTACCCTCATGCAATGTCCTGATCAAAGGCATTGAATCAAAGATTCATAACTTAACAGTGATATAATGACAATGGAAATTTGACATGACTCAATTATCCAATGGTCCTATTGGCAGAGTGTCACTGATAGTCTATGACTCTAAGAGCTGAACTTGAAGCCTGAACTAGTAGCTCCATCACATGTAGAGATTCACATTTCAAATCAAAACTAAATAAGTTCATGGAGTAGCATAGTCCATCCAAGGAAAGAGTTGCAAATCTATTCTTTTGTAGATGCATATGAGTATCCCTAGAATTTTTAAGGGGTGAAGTTGAAGTGGGAAAAAAGGTGTGTGATTTTTTCTTGAAATCATATCCTTGAAAGAAAAAAATTGTGGATCTGATTTGGGGGACATTGCAAAGCAATACTTAGTAAAAACTCAAGTTAGTATATAGACTCTGGTCTTAGAGGAGTTGTTCACAACTGCAAACCTTGTTTGGTATCTTGTTATTCATGATTTAGATGGGTGATTAGAAGGTATTTATTAGACTAACATTCATCTTTCAACTCTTGGCTAAGGGGAAGTTTTCAAAAAAACATACTTTGATCAAATATGTATTTATTAAACATGTAATTAGAATACAGTTACATGGTAGTTGAATGATCATTTTTAGGAAAGATTAATTTCCCATCACATACTATATCAAGGTAGTCAAGAATATAATCCTCCTACGAATCTATTTAATATATAAATTCTTCTTCTATTTCCATCTATTATATACTATTATGTGAATGCATGAAATTGTACAAGTATATCCATTTGCATCCTTTACCTATTTGTTTGGTGATCCTATATTCTAACATTTTGACCCTATGTAAAAGATTAGTCCATGTTATAATAACACATTTGTAAATGACATATGTAGAAATAATAATGATACTTGATAGTAAGAGTGCCAAGAATGAATGCCTTATGCATGTGTTGAGTAAAATTTCAAAAGAAATGTTCCAAGAGAAAATATATACCCATAATTTCTAGTATTATAATAGTATATTTTTCACAATCCCTATGAAGCTTGTCTTCTTACAAGAAGTCCAGCTGCACAACCTTTACAAAAGATTTTTTTTGTTAACTTAGGAGGTATCCCGACCATGCACTTGTATGGCCATGAGACAACCGACTTGCATAAGCAATTTGACACTTTTTTATAAGAAAGTGCACTTATTGATTGTCTATATTATGATCACCAACAATAACTATCAGAATTCATCAAATGGTAATTCTTTGGTTTTTATGCTTGGAAGGAGCCTTGTAAGGGTCCCTTCCCATTGGGATAGTCATAGATTGAAGCATTTTTTCACATGAGGACCTTGTTTTATGGCATGGATGGTCATAATATATTTATTTAAAGGTGTCTGAACCATTATTTTGGTTGGAAAGTGATGAGATTGGTCACTTTGAGAAATCCATAGGTTTGTATACCTTAAATGGAGGGTTTTGTTTTTGAGATGTTAAAAATTATTGGATCATCTTTCAAAGTTGAAAATACTTGGATTGGGATGGTATTTAGACTTTGTTTATGGGTTAGGAAGTCAGGGAGGATGTGCAAACAAGAGTTGCTTTGTATTTGGAGACCTATTGGAGGGGTAGAAACATGTACACCAACAATTGTTTGTATAGATGGTACAAATGAGTTGCATAAGGATTTGGGATATATTATGTATCTCTACAAAGGGTATTCAGATATGCCCTTAGTTTCCCTAGTTTTTTGGGAAAGTTTTGTGAAATCCTAGGAAAACTGGTATGGAAAACTACTAGGAGAATAGGCCTAGAAAGTACCTGGTTTGGGATTTTTGAGTTGTTTAACTTTATTGGATGATTCAAATGACTTATTGAGGGACATTGAAGATGTTTTCAATCATGTAGAGTGGGTGGTGGCTTCATAAGTCTTTTGTACACTCTAATTTGGTGAAGCTTGCATTGTATCAAAGGAAATGATCCTAGAGAAGGCCTAGTTGGTCTTGTGTTTGAGTAGCATATGAAGTCCCTAAAATTGTTGTTTTGGCATCTTTCATGTTCAAAGACTAGTTTTCAATTGCAAAAAGTTTCTTGTGGTTGAGGGCTCATTTTTTCCAAATTCAAAAATTCAAGTTCAAGTTTTCTTGATTGTCACCTTTTTTCCTTCTGACCTAAGAGAAGGTATATGCACAGGTGATGACCATTAGAATCCTCCCAATAGAGAAGATATATGCACAGGTGATGAACATGCAGATTTTCCTAAGCATTACTGGGATCTTACCTTGCAACAAATGTACTATTGTGAAAATCATCACAAGTCCATTTATTGCAAGGTCAAGTTCCAAGTAAGGCTTGGTCAAATTTGCATGTTTGTCACCTATGCATATATGCACAGATGAAGGTTGTATATGCACAAGTTTTACATGATTGAGTTTTACATAACACAATAATAATATTAGTTTTTGTTTTACATGATTGCATTCCCCAAATCATCACTGGCAAAAAAAGTGAACATATATAAATTGAATAATTTGTGCCTAATGTACTTAAATGGAATACACCAAGAAGTACCAAATGATGAATTCTCAATTGTTGTAATGGAAAAGCATCAGAGTCGTCCATTTCTAGAACTTGATTTTGTATAGTATTAATGATTTTTCTATAGTCCTAATGATTTTTAACATTGTTGAAAAAGTATGTTTCTTTTTTTGATTATTTCATTGATCCTCTCACCTTTCCTTAATTTGTAAATTCCATTGTCCCAATCAAGTTTTGCAGCATTTTTTATTAGGTTTCATGTTTTTGATTCTGGGGTTCTGCATTGTTTGTTGTTCTTGATAAATTAGGCCTTGAATTCAACTTTTCCCTTGTACGATTTTGTGCCAATTGTTGAGTTCACCTTCTTTTGATGGTATATTTAATTCACTCTATGTGGAATACTATTTTGTTCAATATTTTATTTCAGCTTGATATTTCATTCTTTTTTCATATACACAGAGAAATGGATAGTTTTGACACTACAAATTTGCTGATATTGCAAGACTACACATGTGAAAATAACTTATCTGATCAACTCTTATATGCACAAGTGATGAACATTCAATTTTTCCTAAGTAGTACCAGGATCTTACCCTAGAATACATGTACTACTGTGAAAATATCACAAGTCCATTTATTGCAGTGTCAAGATCCCAGTAATGCTTGGTTAAATCTGCATGTTTGTCTCCTGTGCATATACCTTCTCTGGTCATCTCTTATAAGGACAGGTGAAGGTTTATCAACTCCAATCTCCTATTTGTATCTATATATTATCAAAGCAGTTTGATTGAGAATCTTGTCTACTTGAGACATTTAAATTGTTAAATAAATTGGCATTTGAATTTTTATTCATTGGTTGTGTGATTAAAGAAGGTATATGCACAGGTGATGAATATGCAGATATCATAATAATACTTTGAATACTATTTTGACCTCTTCTCATAATATTTTTTCTTATTTCTTGTCTTTTGTCCCTTTTTGATTTCCTATGTTTATGCTTGGTGACAAGATTTTGAACATTGTTGACAAAGCATGTTTCTTTTTTTGATTATTTGATTGATCCTCTCACCTTTCCTTACTTTGTAAATTCCATTGTCCCAATCAAGTTTTGCAGTGTCTTTTATTAGGTTTCATGTTTTCTATTGTGGGGTTCTGCATCATTTTTTGCTCTTGATAAATTAGGCCTTGAATTTGATTCATTTTTCATATATATAGAGACTACACATGATGATAAAAAAATGAGCTATCTAATTTGGGTTTACTATTCATGATTGTAAATGGTCAATATTTTTGATGGTACTCCTTGGTTTATTCCATTTAAAAATAATTAGGTTTCTATGCATATGATAAATGTCCCTTTGTGTTGAGAAAATTAGAGTTGAGAAAATGGTTGTTTAGTGTATGTATCTACATGTTGCAAACAAATCATCCTTCTTCCACAAACATTCTATTCAATGTACAAGTAACGAGTCATTCCATTCAAGAAAGAAAATGTCTAACAATATCAACCCAGATTAAAATAAGGATACAATTTCTAGATTGTGGTCTAACTTTAAAAGAAAAGGTGATGGAAAATGTTATTGTCCCTGCAAAATTTGCAAGGGCTTAAAGACTTGAAGATATCTAATCAAAATAGCTGAGGAATATTGTAGGCAGCATGGTCATATTGAAGGGGGAAACATATTTGGTCCATTGGTATGTATTTCAATATATTATTTGAACAATTTACATACACAAGAAATGAATTGATGATGACATCATGGTTAATTTAAGGTCATCATTTTGATATAGGTCAACCACCCTAGGTTTCATGTTATGGACCATGACAATCCGAAGAATGTAGATTTCCAAATGATGGAACATGGAGGTGTGAATATCGTAGTAGAAGGTAATGATCCCATGGAAGAAGATCACGATAATCAAGATGATAATGATGATCAAGATGATGGTACTGGTACAAATGATGATGATGATGAAGATGACCTTGATGTACCTATACTTGAGAAGGCATATGAGCCCCTATATGAAGGCTCCCAAATAGCTCTTCTTTCCACAGTATTGTTGTTGGTGAACTTGAAGGTTATGAATGGTTTATCCAACATAGCAATCACACATATGTTAAGGTATGTCATATATGTCATCTTTTTTCATCTTTTTTAGTCATAATTTCCTTATAGTTAACAAAGGGTGAATCATGTACCAATTAATATTATTTATATTAATAAATTATATTTTTAGTCGTAGGTTGATAGGTGAGTATTTGTTACCACCATCAAACATTCTACCTCGATCATACCGAGAATTATCTACCATTATGAAAGATATTGGAATGAAGTATCAAACAAAATATGCATGTCCGAATGATCATATTATATATCATAAAAAAAGAATTGCAATAGAATGTCCCAATTTTCATATTAGTAGATATTGATAAGATCAAATAACAAAAAAGGTGCCTCACAAGATTCTTTGGTATATTCCCATTATTCCACGTCTGCAATGATTATTCAGGTACACTATCTTGACACAATTTATGGATTACCATGCATGAAATAGAAGTAGAGATTACATTATGTGAATACCTGCAGATGGTTTGACATTTAAGGAAATAGAGGAAAATTGGACACACTTTAAAGAACAACCTTGTAATCTCAGGCTTTCATTGGCAACGGATGGTGTCAATCCATTTGGAGAGATGACATCTGTTTACTTGGTGTGGCCTATTTTTTTTATTGATAATAACATTCCTCCTTGGATGTCCATAAATAGGGAGAACATGATGTGGAAATGATTATTCCAAGTATTTTTTCATTTAATAGTTATCTAAATTAATTCATTATAAATAATCCATCAAAATGATCATAGTAATTATGTAATGTTTTTATTCATTCAACTAGGTAAGTACCAAGTTAAATATATGAATGTATATATTGAGCCCCTTATCGATGAGTTGATGGTGTTATGAAATGGGTTCACTATGTATGACATCTCTAAACCAATAGGACAAAGACAATTTCAATTCAATGTAATGCTTTTATGGACAATACATGATGCCCCTTGGATAACACATTTTTGTGGTATGTTCTCTTGTTAACACCTCTTTTTTGGTATGTCATTGTGCTAACACAAAATTAACATATTTAAACTAATTATACACAATCTTGTAGGTCTTAAGATAAAGGGAAAATTTGCATGTCTAGTTTGTGGTCAAAAGATGAAATGTCATCATTCAAAAAGTTTAGGAAAGCAGGTGTTCAATGAGTATAGACACTTTCTTCATAAAAATCATAAGTCCCTTGTTTGAGGCATAATTTTTATAAGGTGGGTGTAGACACCTAAATATTATTAACCTAATTGAATCATATTTAGTGCCTTCTGGGACATATCAGCTAAGTAATTAAGCATTACCTAATTGACCTATGTCATCCCCTAGCCCTAATAATTAAATTAATATGCTATAGACTTGATTAATTATTAAAAGAAACCAATAGCTTAATAATTAATTAAAACCCTTTTCCCTTATTATTGAATGAATAAGTTATTTATGTAATTCAATTAATTAATATTCCCTTTAACCCCTAACCTAACCTATCTCAACCACCTAACTCAGAGTTCAAACTCATTCCAACCCCTTCACACATGTTAATCCTTACTCATTAGATACTTAACCCTAATAAGCTAATTAATCCCTCCACTCATTCTCTCTCCTCTCATCACCATCTCCCTAATCACCTATCTTAAACCCTAACCCTGATCCTAAACTCTCCCTAAGCTTGTCTCATTCCTAATATTTGAATTAGGAATTCAACCCCTTCCCCAAAGTCAAATTTCTCAAGCCATCCCTTATCCCCTCACCCATGCTTCATTAAGACCCTCATAAATGCCTAATTAATGGTCTTATATGCCGCATTAAAGCTCTTACAACCCTCATTACTCACCTTATCTCTAAAAGTCTTCTCTTATCCCTTTGCACATGGACCAAGATGGTCACATTCCTTCCTATTTTTAACCCAATCACATTGTGACACTTGTCATCATATGATGCACTTGAAGAAGCACAATCCATGTGCTCTCTTCTAGGTGCGTCTGAGCCTCTCCTCAGGTTTGCATCCTGACCACTCATTCTGAGTCCATTTTCCTATAAGTAGAACCTCATTCCTTCACAAAATCATCCACCTTCCATGCATTGTTATAATGCTTTTTTTGAGAGCAAAACATAAATCAATATTTTCATGTAAACTTATACTGCCATTTTCATTCCAAAATCATCTATTTTGAAGCATTATCCATTCTGAAGCATTGAAGTAATTTTGAGCATACATTCTTTTAGCATAGACACATCCAATGAACAAATGGGGTTTCAATGAGCTTTTAGGAGGTTTGCACTTCCTATATCAGAACTTATTTCTTATTTTCATTTATGTCTTATTATGTGTGTAGCTTAGATTTTTAGCGATTGAATTTTTTGAGTTATTTCATTATGTTCCTTGATTAGCTAGATTTCATGGTTTACATTCTGGAACACCCAGTGGGACCCACTTAATGGGTTGAATTTACTAACATAATGATTTTTTTTTAGTGAAGTTTGAGTGATTTTAGGTTTAGAGGCATCATGGGCCAAAAAGGACTCTGCCATTGCATCCAGAATGTCATTTCTAGTCGAATTGAATATAAACTTGACTATAGCCCCGATCAAATATGTGGCAAATTTTTTTTGTACACAAGACCCTCTACATGCATCCCGAGGCATACATCGTATTCTGTTAAATTATTGTTATTATTTTTTTTGTCATTTTTCTGGTTATCCTAACCATTCTACTAATGTGCAAGTGATATCATTCTATGCAAGATATTGGAGGCCTAACCTAACCCCCTATTACCAAACCCATCTATCAAACCTGACCAAACCTTTTGTTTTTATTTACTATCTTTGCGGGGTGTTTAAAAACTATTTTTCTTTTGGTTGCGGTCTCCATGTGGGACTAAAGTCCCTAGCCCAGCCGGGTGCCAAACCTCCTATCCACCCGTAGGTCCTCCCCACTTCTTCCAACATAGAAACCCCTTCTCCCTATGCCATCTCACCTCCCCCGCACACTTCCCTACACCTTCTTCACTACCCTCCAACTCTAACCCCAGTCCTTCCTCCCAAACCCCACGCCCCCTCTTCCCATCTCCCACTCCACTCCACCTTCCCTGTGCTTCCTTCCCTCTACTTCCATCCTACCAAAAAACCTCCTCCCTTTTCTCACCACCACACGACCATGCCACCATCCAAATCCCTCTCTCCCACACCACCACATAGCACCTCTACCTCTTCTCTTACCCGAAACACCCCATGCCAAACTCTCTCTTCTCTCTACTCTCCTGCAGCCTGTAGCCTCTCATTCTCCCCTCTTCCCACAACAAATTCTCCTCCACTCTCTCTGGACAACACCTCCTAATCTCCTCTCCTGCGTAGCCAAACCCTCTCCACCTCTATTTCTCCCTCTTCTCAGCCTCAGCACCACCAACAAAGTACCACTACTCCGCCAGCCCTCCACCTCTTCCAAACTTTGTGGCCTCCCAAAACCAAAACCCTCCCTCCACCTCATTTTACACAACCCTCTAAATGGGCCAATTGGTGATCACCACATGGAAGGAGGCCATGTTAAACCACCGAGTCAACACCACATCAACAAGGGCCCCACCTTTCTTTTACATATATATTTTTTCACAATGTTAAATTTGATGGTCATTTGAACATCATTTTACAGGGTTATTCATTTTCTTTGACGGTCACCAAGACATCAAATTTAACCCTACAGATTTGATGATGTCAGCACATACTTATGCCATTTTTGAACTTGCAAAATCCATAACAAGCCCCTTTCATAGAAATGACCATAACTATTGCATACATACTCCATTTTTTATGATTCAGAAATCACCGGATAGATGACTCAGAGGGATATTTAGATTTGTAGACCAATTTGTCAGATTACTCCTTAAAAAATCTGATTTAATGTTCAAAGTACCCATTAATTTTATTCTCTAATCTAATAAAATTAGATCCAATCTCGAATGCACAAAGAATTGAACTAGGCTATCACACATTTCATATTGGGTCCTCAAGTTAAACAAGAAAAATCAAACATCTCTTTTTGGGTTTAAAAACTAAACAAGCAAGCTCGCACATTTGATTTTGGGTTTAAACAATTTAACAAAGGCAATCACACTTTTTTCTTTCAAGTGCACTAATCATGCAAAATCAAATCTTGAATGCCTAAAGGATCAAAACTTCATTTCAAGTTCTAAATTCTGGCACACAAACAACACTTTGAATTTGGGTTTAAAACTGATCAACTCAATCAAACATCATCTTGGATGCATAAACATGAATTGAACAAGGCAATGTACATTTCAATTTGGTGCTCATAAAATCAAACAAAATTGCAAGTTTATTTTTGTATAATCAAACATTTCTTAAATTGTCAAAGGAATTAACCGTGTGTTTGGCAGCTTTGGTGCACTTGTATAAAATCTGTAGAGTGCAACCCAACTTCATGCACTATCCTCTCCCATTGGATTTTGTGGTCGTTGGTGCAAGAGAAAGGTGATTGCAACTGTTCGATCTTTTTCTAAATCTTCTTAGAGGGGCCTGTTTGGAAGAAGCACAACTTCTTCTAGAGAATGACCCCAAACTTGTAAATCTTTCTGATTATATAGAAATAAGGTAGACTTAAAGGTCTGTCTATATCCCTTCAAGATTGGGAGGGTCATGTTTAATGGTAGTCCATACGGAGTGAATATCCTTAGCATACTGGCATGGTTGAACTAGGTTCTTAAGTGAGTCACACCGTACAAACTGAATGGGGGACACCACAAAAATAATAGCGACTCATAAATCTAGAAACCTACCTAATCCATCCCTGAAAGCTTGATAATTAACTTGGCAAGGAAGATAGTAACTTCCTTGATAAATTTGCACATTGATGCCACCCTGAGTGTTTGGAGTCAGATAATACGACATCATGGAGCCATTGCATGCTTGATGGTGGTCGTATTCTGATTATCTCTTGTGTGTGTGTTCCTACGTATGCAGACAAATATTTTCAAGCTCACTGCATACTTAAGGTAGAAAGTGCTTGTACGTTTCTTCAGTATTACAAACCTTGTGAAAAATAGTTCTTGAACATACACAAATCTAAAAGTATTGAAGTCCTTTTGCCAAGGAGATTGACATATTATGCTTCTTGCAAGGTTGCTTTGCCTCTTGTGAGACTGTTTACTCACAATTTCCAATAAATCATTACTTGCTCCAAACAACAAAACAATCCAAGGCACACTTGCCATAGTCACTACCTAATCCTGAAATTGTATCAGATTGAACTCATGTCCCATTTCACCAAGCACCAAAAAGTGAAGACTCCTTTGCCTCATATCTACCAAGAACAAAAGACCATAACCAGACAAACCAAGAAACATCAACATATCATTAAAATCATCGAGGTAAAAAAACCATAAACATGAAGAATACAAAAGGGTCCAATACAACTACAAGGTTATTTTCTTTATGCAGAAATTACATACCAACAATGCCTTCATTCATTTTGAGCACTATGACAATCCAACATTTCATCAAGTTGTCCATGCAAACATACATCCTTGAGATCACACACTATGAATAGCAGCTTCATAACTACAATCAGTCACTCTTCCTCTTCTTAGATCATTTAGCTTGCATTTAGGACTTCCTTAGTTTCCATCCCTAGAATCACATCACACATCATCCAAAGTATAAACCTAGCATAAATCTAAATCAAATCCTAACCCATCCTAGTGAATTTTCTAAACCAATCTTAGCAAATCCTAGGTCAATCCTACCCCATCCTATTCCATACTAGATCAACCCTAGCAACCCTGCATCAAATTTTAGCAATCCTATCATCCTAGAAAGTGCATCCTTCACTTGGTATCCTAGCCTCTTTTTGAGTTGCTTACCCTTCATCCTAAGTCAAGGATCATCATCTTAGGTATCTTTAGAATGACATATTGTTCTAAGATAACCCCCTTTGTCTGTGAAACCTCATCACCTTGAGAAAAAGGTTTGTTCACATTGACTAAGAATCTCGTAAACCGAAGACCACAAGTATGTCCTAGGTTTTTGAAATCATATCCACCTTGATCATACATTAGGAAAGAAATCCTTAATCAAAATTTTTCACCAAGTCATATTTATTATTTTAGGAAGCATCCCCATCATCGTAGGTAGCGTCATCCTAGATCGTTATCTTAGCATCATCATCCTTAGTATTTTTAGGACAATCCTTGCAATTTATCATGCATCTTGCATCCATCTTTAGGACCTCTCTTTTCATGCCACCCATCACATGAGTGGCTAAGAAGAGGAAACATATGGCCCTTAATCATAAAACTAGTTCATTCAACCCAACAATCGATCACTCCACCACAATGGATTCCTTTGATCCATGACAAAGTACACCTATCTAACACATTTGGATAGACACTAATAAGATCACAAATATAAGTGCTATAGAAATGTTCATAAATCATGTAGCGCATGTTCACATGGTAAGTGCCATGAGTGGATGCAACAACAATTAGGTACTCATAGATATTCAATAGCATGGGATCCAACTACCACCTCGGTTTATACCAACACTTGTCACGAGGCCTATGGAACTTCCTCAAGAATTGTTTCCTCCCACCATGAACAAATTTGTCGATCCCCTACAATGAGCTTTACATGTAGGAAATCTTATATCATAGGTTGTGATACCTATCCTCTCTCCTTCCATAATGCACACCACACAACAATCCACCCCATCCAGCATCATAGGAGCCCCACCTCCTTATCCACCATCAGTAACACAAGCAATACTTCCCACCACACAAGCACCATCACCTATTCAACCTACAACATATTTTACAACACAACCTGTCCGATTGACCGTACAATCTTTCTTGTCATTTTGGCCTAACTTTCCTCCAATTTCACAACCAACAATCCAGACTTAGCAAACCTACATCCCCACAGTTGCTACCCAATCCATTTAAAACCCTTGTGCCAGTTCTCAACCTCCCAACACCCAAATCCCCGTGTATGTTCCACCTTTCTCTTCTATATCATACCAACAAAAACAATAGTTCACTACATGCATGCCACCTACCAACGTCTATGATCAACCCTTTTTTTCACAAGGACCCAATTTCCACATGCCACCCACCATACAAGCACAAGCGTAAATACAATTCCTCCCTATCCCACTACAACAACAACCACAAGTTGGACAAACATAGCAAGGAGCTTCAGCTTCTGTGTGGAATTATTCACAATCGGCCATGAAGGGCCTAAGTCTTCCCACCCACTTGTAGAGCATGAATCCATCCACAAACCCATTTGTAGCTTCGCAATCCATTCTCCAACACCCTCAGCAACAATAACCCCAGCAATCCTAGCCACACAAAACAAACCCCTTTGCTTCTCTAGCACAACCACAGTACAACCCTTTCACTACAATGCCACCTCTGATTCAACCTACCCAGCAACAAAAGACATTAGCCCAGAATCCCAATCCCCTCATCACACAGTGCTTGCAACAAATTGCAAATCTTTTTGCAAGTACGCATTCTTCCACCCAATCTACCCAGCAGTAGCAGCCTAGCTATTCCAACTACCTGGCTATGCTATCTTCCACTGCATCACAAACAGTCCCTCCACCATAGAAAACTAGTGTTCCCAACAACACTAACCTCTTCACCGTAGCAACTGGGGGAATTCCACCTTAGAACACCTATAATCCATACCTCAACAATGTAGTACCACCGCCCTATGTACGTGCACACCAAGCTCAACCCACTCATCCAACACCTCAACAGATACAAGCCTACTATCAACAACTACATCAACCACATCAGGCTTTGCCACTTCCTCCACCGCAATATTCCCCTCAAACACAGTTACCACCTCAACAACCTATCTATGCTGACCAAACACCACAATATCCTCTATAGAACCCTCCATCTTCACCAGCTCCATTCGACCCGTATCTCATGAGCAGGATCAACATGACAAAAAATAACAATCCCCCACAAGCCAATCAAGAGTGGGAAGAAATATAGAATTTTCTAAAAGATCTACATGCTACAACTGAAACAAAGACCTTCAAATTTGAGGAAGTCTATCCTTATCCATTCAACTAATCCCTCCCAGGTATCCCATTTCCCAAGAAATTCAAAACACCCAAGTTTGACAAATACCGTGGAAAGGGAGGTCCTGTCAGTCATGTAAAGGAGTTCTACATGGCATGCCAATAAGTGGCATACAGTGAAAATTTCCTTATGCACTTATTCCACAAGAGTTTGGGAGGGACCATTCTCAAATGGTTCTACAAGATCCCTTATGTCATAGTGTCCACATTTGTAGAGCTCTAAGAGAATTTTGTAGCCCAATACACACACAATATAGAGAATGAACTCTCCCTTCTTGATTTATGTAATTCCAAATAGAAGGGAGGAGAGAGCTTGGAAAATTACCTTCAGTGATGGCAAGGGCTTACTACAAGGTTGTCCTATCAACCTCTGGAGAAACACCTCATTAAAATCTTTATTAATAATCTCCATTGCAAGCGTGCCTACCATATGCACATGAATTGTATACAAACCTATCAGGACATAAGAATCAAAGTCATGGATCTTGAAAGGGGTCTTGTAGAAGATGGTTCCATCAAGCATTACAAAGAATCACAACTAGATAGAAATAACAACAATTGCTCTAGATATTGGAACAAAAATAAGAATGTCATAACAGATGGAGAAACTAACACTAAGCATGTCTAGATCATTGTGGTAGGTCCTCAAGCATCCACTCTTGCATGCCAAAAACCACAATAGTATTAGTAGAATACCCCAGTGCAGGCATACCAACAACTGTAACACTATCAGTAGAATTCCCCAGCTCAACAACAAACCTGGTAGTATATCCTCCACCAATGCAACCTTTTGAGGAATCTTCTCCAAAACTACAATGGTTCAAAGATAATGAATATTGTGACTACCACCGTGTTAAGGGACACACTACGATCAAGTGCATGAAGTTAAAGCACTACTTCCAAGACCTAATTGATCGTGAGGAGATTGAAGTAGATTCTACAAACAAAGCCTCACCTAATAGCAATTGAAGATCTACCAAAATGCATTCCCCAACCATGCCAATAACATGGGACCTACCAATGCACACACTGCTTCAACATCCAATCAGAACAAAGACAAACAAAGCAATCATAATAGTACTAAAACCACCATTGATGTTGAGTATGGTATCCTCATCAGTTGTATATCCTAAGTCTATCCATCTGTCAATGTCATTCATGTGAAAGGTGTCGATACTAATTGTGTTGTTATGACACATTAAAAATACATATATGTTGCAGGTGCTAGTACTGCCTCATCCTTTGGGGCAAAATATAACTTATTGGAACATCTAGGGAACATACCCACCCAAATATCCATCTTGGATATCTTGTGCACATCACCCATCCATCAAAAGATATTTAATAAAGCTTTGCAAGAGTCACATGTTCCCAACAACATGGATCCTGGTCAGTTTCAAAACCTTGTGGATTACTTATCCACATCTTATGCTATATATTTTAAACCCAAAAACATGCCATCTATTGAGCTTGATCATATCCTCCCTCTTCACATCACCTTCATGGTCTGACACTTTTCTGTTAAGCGCATCATGATAGATAATGGTTCAGCCCTGAATCTATGTACTTTAAAATTTGCAAAGCAACTGGGATACATTGAGACTGATATCATGAATGATGTCATCATAATCAAGGCCCATGAAAATCTAGAATTAAAATAAGAAGGTACAATATCCTTTCCCATTCAACTAGTCCCAACAGTACAAGAGAGAAATTTCCATGTGGTCGATCTTGACCTCCCATACAACATCCTCCTTGGATGCCCATGGATTCACTCTATGTAGGCCATCCCTTCCACCTATCATTAGTGTATCAAGTTTCCTCACAATGGAGTTGAGCTAAATATCCATGTAGATCCCAAGCCCTTTGCATACTGCCATGCATTGCAAGTCTCCCATCTAGATTTAAAATCATTGGCCTAGGACTGACATTAGCACATTTATCGCCAATTCCTCTACAACCCTTCTAGATCCAAATGCCATCCTTGCATCCACTTTGTCCACTATTAAGATTGACCACCAAGGCTATGGAGAATATAGTCTAACTGATGCTTTCATTATTGGAGCCCTTCTAGCTGATCCACATACACATGGGCTTCCATCTAGTTACATAGAGCAGAAGGAACCCGAGCAAGAAAAAATAGGTTCTACTACCTTTCTTTCTCATGGCATTTTGAATAGCCAGGAAATGACACCTAATATTAATAAATGGATCTACGAAGAACCTGCACCTCCTAACAGTGGCCTCTTGAATCATTTCAAAGGTAAATATCCCTCTACCCACAAACTGGTTACTGAAAAGTGGAACTATCAAGGAGGCGGACTAGGCCCTGGAAAGGCATGAGAGTTCCCATTAAGGCCACTAAAATAAAAAGAAACATTGGTCTAGGCTTTGAACATAATACATCTGGCATTGGCCATAATATGAGTCAGGGCACTAATGAAACCAGTCTAACTTATCACATTCCCCAGGGAAACATACACGAATTAAAAGACAACCTAGAAGAGAAAATTATGAGAGCCTATGATGATATTGATGATTACATATTTCTTGGTAACTCTTTCCTTCACAAATTATCCCTCAATTTCATTGAACTTCCACTCCTCCACCCCAAGCTCATTAACTGGGACCAACCAAGCATCATCCTGATCGACAAGTTCAAAATCACAGCCACACTCCTAAGATTCATGGGAGCAACAGATCAACAGCCAGACTGGGGGTAGCATTCCACACATGTGTACACCAAGAACCCGGAAGCATACTTTGGGGGAGAGGTATCTAGCTGAAAATTTGAAAAGAAAAAAGAAAAAAGAAAAAAATGTATCTCTTAGTGAAAACCCTTCTGGGGCACTATCAGATCATAAAAAAGAAAAAATAAAGGGCGTACCTCTTGGTGAAAACCTTTATGAGGCACCAGGAGATGGAGATTATCCTCTCCCTATCATCCATGATTATAGGTCAGAAAAATCATCTATTCTCATCGAGGAAACCAAACCTGTTAATTAGGGTATAGAGGACCAACCTCAACTCACTCACATTGCAACATCCTTGAAAAAAGTAGAAGAAATGACCTTCACAACTCTTTTAAGAGAATATTCCAACATCTTTGCATGGTCCTACTCTAACATGCATGGATTGGATCTAAAACTTGTAGTACATCATCTATTTGTGGATCCTAACATTAAACTAGTCAAATAAAAGCTCTAGAAAATGCATGCCAAAGTTGCACTAATGGTCAAAATAGAACTTGAAAAGCTCTTGGCAGCAGGAATCATAAGAGCGATAGACTACTCAGACTGGATTTCAAATATAGTCCCAGTTTCTAAGCCAAATAACTCAATTAGAATCTACACCGACTTCTAAGATTTAAACAAATCATGTCCAAAAGATGATTTTACATTGCCTAATATTAACATGATAGTGGACCTCACTGTTGAACATGAGGTGTTGTCTCTCATGGAAATTTTTTTAGGATACAATCAAATTTGTATAGCAGAAGAAGATCAACATAAGACAACATTTACAATCCCATGGGGTACCTTTTTCTACAACATGATGTCATTTGGGCTCAAGAATGGTAGAGCAACATATCAGAGGGCTATGACCATCATCTTTCACGATATTATCCATAAGATCCTTGAAGATTACATGGATGATATATTGGCTAAGTCAAAAAATAGAATGGATCACCTAAATGATATAGAGGCAATGTTTGATCAACTTTGACATTATGGACTCAAGCTTAATCCAAAGAAATGTCTCTTCAGAGTTACATCAGGAAATATCCTTGGCTTCATCGTATCAAGGCATGGCATCAAGATAGATCCTAAAAAAGTTAAAGCAATCATGGAAATGCCTCCACAATGACACTCAGATAGATGTGCAATCTACAAGGAAATCTTCAATCAGTGCGCTGCTTCATATCACAGCTTGCGGACAAATGCCAACCTTTCACACATCTGCTAAGGAAATATCATAGTTTCAAATGGGATCTTATATGCCAAAGAAGCTTTGACAAAATCAAGGAATATCTGGCGAATACACATATCTTAGTGCCGCATACACTAGGAAAGCCTCTCATATTGTGTATATCTGTAACAACAATAGCATTGTAGGCACTCCTGGCCCAATGAGATGTTAATCGAAAAGAGAATGCTATCTACTACATCAACTTCACTTTGATGGGCTATGAGCTAAATTATACACTAATGAAAAAAACATGCCTAGCAGTGGTTTTTGCCACTTAGAAGCTCCATCACTACATGCTTAGTCATATAGTCAAGCTTATATAAAAATTAGACCCGCTCAAGTATCTGTTATCCAAAACAAATCTCATAGGCCACATGGCTAAATGAGTAATTCTTCTAAGCAAGTTTGACATCCAACATGTCGACAGAAAAGCCGTTAAAGGTCAAGTCATCATAGAGTAGTTAGCAGAGGCACCATTGATCGACGCATATCCTTTAGTCATGGAATTTCCCAATAAACATATATGCATGGTAGAAGAACAACCATCCTAGAAGCTATTCTTTGATGGCTCCTACAAATGACATGGTTCTGGGTCAAGATTCCTGTTTGTTACCCCACAAGGTGATTACATCCCAAAATCAATAAAATTGGGATTTCCTTGCACTAAAAATATAGAAGAATATGAAGCATTGGTTGCAGGGCTTAGCATGACCATTCAATGGAACATAACAAATATCCAAGTCTTTGGCGATTCTCAGTTCATCATAAAGCAAGTGTTAGACAAATGCCAAATGAAAGATGATAAGCTGCTACCTTACAAAGAGATGGTAGACAAAATGATAGAGCATTTCATCAATCTAAAAATCACCCAAGTTCTACGTCTTGAAAAAAAAGCCATCGATGCAATGGATACAATCAAATCTCTTCTAGAAATACCATGAGATGAAATGCAGTACAAGTTCTTGGTTGAGAAAATTCATGCACTAGCTTACAAGAGAGATGACATTAATTGGGTCTGTGTCTTGGTTGGTCCTCAGTCCCCATGGTACCATGAAATCCATACTTATCTAAAGAATGGTATCATATTCCCCATCTAACCAACACCCAATTCCAAAACCTTATTCGAAGAGCTTCCCACTACATCATTGTAGCCAACACCTTATATCGTCGCGGTTATCACAATGTTATCTCTAGGTGTTTAGACAAAGTTGAAGCTGCCCAGGTGTTGCGAGACATTTATGCTAGAATCTGTGGTGCCCACACAAGTGGCGTGGTCCTAGATAAACAACTTCTTAGAATTGGGTATTATTGGCCTACCATGGAGCATGATGCTTGTAAATTTGTAAAGAAATGCTTACCATGTCAGACACATGTGAATTTGATCCATGCACCAGCACAAGAGCTATATCTTATTACTCCTTATTGTCTGGCCATTCTCATGTTGGGGTTTTGACCTCGTTGGTAAGATCACTCGCCTGTCCTCTAAGGGACACAAATTTATCATCACAACAACTGAATACTTTACTAAGTGGGTTGAAGCAATCCCACTTACCCTCATGAAAAGCATCCAAATATCCAAGTTTATCCTATACCACATCATTTTCCACTTTGGCATTCCATCCACCATTTTCACAGATCATGGCTCGCCATTTGAAAATCAACATATGGTTGATCTGTGTGCACCCCTCCACATCCATCATGTCTTCTCGAGCCCATATTTCCCTCAAGGTAACGACCAAGCTGAGGAAACCAACAAAAATAATTCTAAAAGTACTAAATAAGGTTGTTGATGGTCAATGATATTGGTCATGACTGGAACCTCCAAATTAATCCTTCCCTTTGGGCCTATCACACTTCATACCGTACTCCCATAGGACCATTCCATATTCCCTTGTCTATGGTGCTGAGGTTGTCTTACCGATCGAGGTCAA
Organism: Thuja plicata; assembly: GCA_018584345.1. Lineage (NCBI taxonomy): Eukaryota > Viridiplantae > Streptophyta > Pinopsida > Cupressales > Cupressaceae > Thuja > Thuja plicata. Next base: position 728,530 of record MU223813.1, on the reverse strand, counting down.
ATTACCATCCTCATGGGTATCTCTCAAAGACCTAATCATACATGAAGACTACAGAGTAGCAAGAATCACACAGCTTGATGTCCTCAATGAAAAGTGCCAGCAAGCATATGACCACCCGATCTAATCGAGAAAAGAAAGGCAAGTTTGAGGCTACTTGGAAAGGCCCATATATCATCATTGCATGCTTTGGATATGGGGCATATCAGTTATCCACTACTGAAGGAGAACCTCTAAATGATCCAATCAACATCATTCATCTTAGGTGCTTCTATGTCTGACAACTTCTTATCTCAGTTATCTAAAAAATCCTAAAACATTGTAAAAAGTCCTGAAGAAATCATTGTCTTGGTGAAAATTTGGTAAACAGACACCTTGGTGATAGAAAAAAAATCAATAAGAGAAAAAAAGCAAAAAAATAAGAGAAATAAATCATCCAATGGTGAAAACTTGGCAATCAGGCACCTTGGACAAGTATGTGTGGTGAAAACCTAGTAATCAGGCATCACACATAGTGGGTCATATCATTATCTATCAAAATCACGTTCTCCTCTATCTCAGTCATCCCACTCAAGTTTGGCATAATCATTACCTATATTTTCCTAGATGTTCCATTATCACTCGCATCCATCAGCATTGGTCCTCTGATCCTATATCTCAAGCTTTTGTACATATCAGTCCTGTATAAACTCGTTCGTCCAAGTTGTATATCTTTTTCATCCTATCCCAATCCTTGAGCTTCATGTGCTTTCATTTTGTTCATATCTTTTTCTATAATAGTCCAGTCTTGAGCCCAGTCCCACTTGTACCTGTCTCATATTTTTGGTCGGTCTCCTTGCAGAAAGTGATCCAATTTTAGTTTTGAATCCTCTGCTTCAGAAACTTGATCATCATCACATATTTGGCCAATCAGATTCACAGTTGACATCTCCATGGAAATGGGTCCTTGAGAATGTATCCTTCCTCTTGTTGACCTAGATCCAATCATCTTTCAAGAAATGGGTCCTTGAGGATGTACCCTTCCTCTCGTTGATCTAAAAAAAGATCATTATCATCACTAGGTTCTTGTAGGATGTATCCTTCCTCTTTACCTAATCCTAATCTAATAAAAAATAACATATCTTTTGATGTCTCTAGCAAAAGGCATTTTGTAATTGAATTTTTGATCTTGAAATTTGATTTTGGTTCTTGTTATCTTTCCTGATCCTCTCGGTTGTTCTCCTCAAATTATCCATGATTATTTATATAATGGTATGCTGCAAATGGATGCACCTATGATAGGGAACTTAATCTTTGTCTTTTTTGCTTGTGAGTAAGTCAGATATGACCCTTGCATGTATGTAATCTATTTGGGTTCGCATGCTGCACTTGGGAAGTGTCATTTTCTTGTGGGCTTTTCTAGCATCATTTACACCATGGCTCTTTTGGGACTCATGTGTGATGCTAGGGCAACCCCTACATTTCTTTTGTGTCAGTCCCCTGCAACATCGGTGACAAGGCCTCGTGTTCCTAGTAACCTTGGCATGCTCTCTAGCATTTATATACCAAAATAAGTACTCAACTACATGGCAGTATTCCATCCCAGAATATCCCTCACTCAAGCTTCAAGAAACATCCTCCCCCCATCAACTCCCCAACAAAGCATTTTCTTTTTAGTGCAATCAAATCCCATCAACCGCATGAATCCTAGATCCCCTACAAAGTAATATTTTTTAGTCCAATCAAACCCCATCCCCAAAAAATCCATACCTTTTAGTCCAAACAAATCCCATCTCAAACCTAACCTTTCATCCTTGATGCAAACCTAACTATCCCATCCCTCATTCTTCTATCCCTCCTTCCTTTTTCTTATATCCTATCTCTCTTGTCTGTCTTTTTGAGATGTTGTCAGGGTTTCGCCTTTTCTCCCTACCACCCTCTCGAGGGGGCATCATCATGGTCATCTTATCCTAAAGCTATCCTAATCGATACTCTAGGGAAACTTTGTTTCCTAAGTCCACATCTTTGTGTCGTCTATTGTTTTAAACATCTTCGAAATAGAATTATTCTAACACTATGTCGAAGAGGGGCAAAATGTAGACACCTAAATCTGATTAACCTAATTCAATCATATTTAGTGCCTTCTAGGACATATCAGCTAAGTAATTAAGCATTACCTAATTGACCTATGTCATCCCCTAGCCCTAATTAATTCAATTAATTGGCTATAATCTAGATTAATTATTAAAAGAAACCAATAGCTTAATAATTAATTAAAACCATATTCCCTATTATTGAGTGAATATGTTATTTATGTAATTCAATTCATTAATATTCCCTTTAACCCCTAACCTAACCTATCTCAACCACCTAACTCAGAGTTCAAACTCATCCCAACCCCTTTACACATGTTAATCCTTCCTCATTATCTAGTTAACCCTTATCAGCTAATTAATCCCTCCACTCATCCTCTCTCCTCCCATCACCATCTCCCTAATCACCTATCTTAAACCCTAACCCTGATCCTAAACTCTCCCTAAGCTTGTCACATTCCTAACCTTTGGATTAGGAATTCAACCCTTTCCCCAAAGTCATCTTTCTCAAGCCATCCCTTAACCCCCTCACCCATGCTTCATTAAAACACTCATAAATGCTTTATTAAATCTCTTACATGCCTCATTAATGCTCTTACAACCCTCATTACTCACCTTGTCTCTAAAAGTCATCTCTTATCCCTTTGCACATGGACCAAGATGGTCACATTCCTTCCTATTTTCAACCCAATCACATTGTGACACTTGGCATCATATGATGCACTTGAAGAAGCACAATCCATGTTCTCTCTTATAGTTCATCTGAGCCTCTCCTCAGGTTTGCATCTTGACCACTCATTCTAAGTCCATTTATTTCTTATCATGTGTGTAGCTTAGAGTTTTAGCAATTGAATGTTTTGAGTTATTTCATTATGTTCCTTGATTAGCTAGTCTTCCTAGTTTACAGTGGGCAGTGTAAGATTTTTTTTAATTGTTCCTATTGATAGACCTAGAAGCTTTGTTCTAGGTGATGCAAAACTCTTTATTAGTGTTTTTCAACAATGGTTGTCACTGTGTTGAAATATTGTATGATTTCCATGATACATTGTGAAACCCTCAAGAATTTGTAAATAAGATCAAATCAACCATTAATCTATTCAAGAATTGACTGATTTCTCTTTGGAATAGACATCATTTCTCTTATAACAATGAGCTCTACAAAAAACAACTATAAGAAAGATCACCCTCCTTTATTGCTTCTAACCACTCAATATGACACCTTAAAGAAAATTTATAGAACCCTACTCCTTAAATTCTAGGTAAGTGTTGCTAGGAACACCTAAGGAGGAATTGGTGTATGATCATTTCCAATTACCATTGGGATTGTTACTACATTTTTTCTTAATAATGTCCAACTATTGATAATAAAAAAATAGGGTGCGAAGGATAACATGGGCAGACTATAGGGTTAATTTGAATCCATGATTAAAATGCTTATGTTAATGTCTTCTATGTAATATAAATGCTTATGTTGATGACTCTAAATTGGAAGCCATGAGTAAAATGCTTATGTTGATGACTCTGAAATCTTTGGAAGAGAAGCAATAGAATTTTTTATGAGACTCTGAAAAATAGTCATGTCCCTTCATGAACAGTGAACTCTAAAAAATAACTACACTTCTTATAGATTAGCCTTTGAAATCCTTATAACAATCACAATGTCTTAAATGATAGTGATAAAATATACCATGGGTTCTTGAGAAACAATCATACATCCTTAAAGAGAAGTCAAATATCTTGAAGGATAGTGACAATGCTTAATGTAACAATTTAGGTGGCACCATAAGGTTTGCATTGTGCTAGGTCACCTGCAAACACATTTCTCATCCACTTGAAAATGTCTTAATACTACAACCATTGACCGACTCTTAGCCTTATGACATGTAATCTATAAATATATAAGCATAAAATAGCTTAGCATAAGGTATATGTAGACATACAGGCTGAGAGATTAGTAGTTAGGAGTGTACATATAACTCAAGAGTATTCCATGTCTAGGGAAAATAGACAAATAAAAATATTTATACAGTTTCAGTTCTATATTTGGCTTAAAATTTTCTCTATTTTATCTGACAAGCCTTCTACATAGACAAATGTCTTTAAATAATCATCTAGAGATTTGTCTACTATGATTCAACTTGGGCTCCAGATCAGACAGTTTGAAAATTGCCCCTACCAAACATTTCATATCGCTGATCAAACTTTGTAGTTTAGAAGAGTTGCATTAGATAAAAATGGACTGACATGATTGATATATAATAGTGCCTAAAAACTTTGGAATTTCCTCTTGATATATTGTAACTTTTATTTTGACATTTTTATTACTGCCATGTATCATAACATCATTGATATTGCAATGTGACCTTTATCACTATCATTATTTGTTTGTCTTGAACATTCCTTTCACTACTCTTGCAATGCCATTGGCACTATCTTCATTTCATACTAACTGACCTTCTTTCCTTTGATATGAACAATGAATGTAACTGATGCAGAGCCAAGGAGACAAATCAACACCACAAGAACACATTTCACAATAATGGGCTAGGACATAAAACTCTTCTTGAAGTTTGAGATGAACTCTTCAAGCAATACAAGAAATAAACTTGGTTCTAACCTCAATATTTACAACCCAACATGTTTAACATCTTGAAATGATCAATATAATAGGATAAGACCATACATTGTCACCAAGAACATAAACAAAGCATATTGGTTATACCTCCTCACAATCTGCCCTTACAAGCTAGTAGCCCTTTCATAGGGACTGTAAGACCGTAACTTGGCATTTAAGCACTAAAATTAGAAATTAATTGCACACTATGATACTGTTTTGGACCATCCAAGTCATATTAGGAAATAGGCATATGTTGTTTTGTGACAATGACAAGGTTTCGTAACTCTAATTTTTTAGGCCTAATTAGGCCTCCTTAAACTGCCCTCCTTCAATGAAATTAACATACCACCTTTAAGAGAATCCTTGAAATTAACACAATATTGGAAGCATTCAATACATTCTTTGAATTATCCTAAATGAGTTTTTTGATCTAAAAACTAAGCAAATGTCAATTTGAAATAGGTTGCAGTCTAATCTAGAGTGTCAACACCCTATTCTCACTGATTTCATTGAACAAGGTCTTCACTACCTTGGATTCATCAACTCACTATCTTGTAGGAGGGATTAAACCACCATCAAATTGTCACAAATAATTCTATTTACAACAAACATGAATTCCAATGATCAAACTACAAGAACTTCCATTGTTCTATCTTTGCTAGTCTACAGTCTAAGGGGACAGTCCCTAGGGCATCATGAAATTATGAGGAAACATTAACACCAATGTCTAAACCATGAAATAAATAAAATACACTTTACAAAGCTTTAATGAACCAAACTATAGGGGTTTCCAATGGGTAGAATGAAATATATCTATTTTTTTCATACCACTGCTTACCCTAATGAGGGTTTCTAGTTGTTCCCATAAAAATTGCCATAACTAACAAAATAAACCATGAAAATGAACAAGCATGGATTAAAATGAAAGATACTACAATTTCCTATCATATACAACAAAGGGAATATCATTATGTCATTATACAAGATAATGGATTTGACTGTAATAGTAAAAAAACTGGGAAAAACATGTAACAGTCAGCATTCTCATTAAATGTCTTCATCAAAATACTTACAAAATTGATCTCCCCTTTTGGTATTTGACCAGTCTTTTCTTCATGATTCTCTAACAACCTATCGTGACATTTATAACTAAAATTCAAACTCTCATGACAGTAAGGCTTCCCCTTTATAATGTTTGCAATTTTTGAAATGTCAACTTTTTTTGTCAAAATGACAACTTCAACAAAACTTTGTAGAAAGACTCCTCATTACCAAAAAATTCCTAAAATATTTCAAATGGACCCTAGAACAATATTACACACAATAGATCCATCACTTTGACACTTTTGTTCCAATTTTCTGTCACAGTGACTGTTGGAAACAATTGTTTAACTGTGTATTGTCCTTGATGTTACACAAATGTCATATCAGTCATTAGACAGAGTCTACCGAGCTCAGAATGTTCAGAAAGGTAGTTAACCAAGTCTACCGAGCTCAGTCGGTAAGAGAAGCAATTTACAGAGTCAACCAAGCACTCCAGAATACTATACCGAGAAGTTAGTTACTACCGGGCTCACTCGGTCAACAAAGAAATTCAATCTTTATCGAGTTCAGTTGGTCATCAAAGAATATGTGAAGGAAGGTCAGTCTTTACCGAGTTCTCAGTACTTACCGAGTTCAGTCAGTTACCGAAGGATTTTCACAGAGTCTGCAGTGTTCACCGAGCATCTGTCGGTCAACACTGGAATATCATGTTTGGACAGTGTTGTCGGCCTGAGAAAGATTTTATTTGTGAATTATTTGTGCAGCCGACCAATGTAATATTTATTAATTGAAACTTGTAATTGGGCCGACTTGATAACCTGAAGGATATATATGAAAGATCAAGTTGCGAATTCAAATAGTGTGTGTGTAGAATGTAAGTGTGAAAAGTGTGTGGAAATATGAAGATGCATATCAGAGCAGGAATGTGCGAATTCAGATGAAGGATTAGAGATATCGGTGCTGCAAAGATATATGTGATCAGTAAGGATCTATTGGAGCAGAACAGAGATCTGTATCAGCAAGATAAGTTGTATTTAATTCAGATCACTTCATTGTTACTCTCTAACCATTGTAGCAGTGATACCGAAATCTCTTAGCAGAGTTGGTTTAAAAACCATTTCATAAATCCTCTAACAAGGTGACAATTCAGTTGAATTGCTCTAAAGACCTCTCACAAGGCCACTCCTAGCAGGGTGATTAAATCCTCTAACAGGGTCACACCTAACAGTGTGTTTTTGTAACCTTTAACAGGGTTGGCTCCTAATAGGGCTCACTTCAGAAGAGTGAAAATCAGTAACTAGTTGCATTGGTGGTTTTCCCAAATTGGGTTTCCATGTTATATCTGGTGTTACTTGTGTTTATGCTATTTGATTTATGCATGTCAATATCTGTGAATGTTTAATGAACAATAATAAGTTAATCTACCGAGTAACAACAATATATATTTAAGACATCTAAGGGACTTGTGGATTTATTTTTGTGGTAACGTATTCACCCCTCCCCTCTCAGTTACTCCATCCATATTTCCCACAAGTGACAACTTTGCCATTCTAGGCTTATAAAGTAACTTGACTCCTTATTTTAGTTTAAACACCAAAAAATGGTCCATAGGACCTTATTTTAGATCTCAACATGAAATCAAACCTGGAAGATTCAAAATGGCTACTTTAAATCATGACACATTGGGTGCCCCTACAATAATATCTAATAAAACTATTAATTTTCTTTAACAAAACCTTTGGAACAATGGACACATTTTCTCATCCATTATTAGTTCTTTTCAATCTATCTTTACGACCTTATATATTTTATATTTTCTTCTCTATTAATGAGAATTGGTTGCTCTTTGAATCCCACTTTAAGATATCTCTTCTTTCCTTAGTCAATCCATCATATGTATTCTTTATTACTTTGTCATTAATTCTTTTATATCACAGCAACACATCTCGCCTTTCCTTGAAAACTATTAGAATATAGAAGTAAATCAGAAAATATATTGGACTTGTTAATATTTTCAGAGTATATATCTAATTGTAACACTTTATAACTAACATCTAATTTTTACATAAATTAAAATTTCTAATCCCCTTAACTCATTGTCAATTTTAAGATATTCTTGTAATTACAACTATATACTCATAATATTTTCTTTCTAATGGTAAAAAAATTCCTATATTTCCTTAACTAATATGTAGAAAATTGTGCGAATATCCATAAATATGAAACATAAATTGTTATTTCAGTCAAATAATGTCACTATTCTATTTAATTAACTAGTAATTCCTAGATTCTTCTCCAAACCATGAATTTATGTTATACCTACATAGGAAAAATACAATACATTATTTTACTAGGAAAATCAATATATTCAAAGTAGGATAAATTTGTATAGATTGTTAACTACATAAACTTATCAAGAACTTTAGTTTTGAGTCATATAATTCTTATAATGTCTTAATGCCACTAAACTTATCAAATTAAATATTTTGACAAGGTTGTTGAGTCTTTATGGAAATTAGTTTTGGGAAAGATGTAAAAACCCCTTTCGAAACATATCTTTAATTATATGCAATGGTCATTTCTTTCTTAAGGTTTGTTCTAAAGTGCAGTAGCAAGTAACTAGCGTGATGGTGATTATTTATGCTGACTCTGGGTTTAAGGAATATGAGAGATTAGGTTCATGCATCCCTGATATTCATAGCCTAGATTTTTTTATTTCATTTTCATGGTATATGAAATATTTGAAGAGATTATTAGTTCCTGCCATGGAAATATGGCGGAGGATACAATATTAAATAGTGATTAATCTTTACTTTTTCCAAACAATCATATATTATATTTTTGTTGGTTCTTATTTAATATTATGTTTAAATAGAGGAAAGTGCAAAATTTATAAAGATAAATTATATGAAAATGATCTATCTATAAAATTTCTTTTACCTCAAGTTTTAGAAAAAAACTATAATTTTTAAGGTCAAATTAGTAGATCTAGATCACTTCTACATGCATATAGCTCATATATTTGATCATAATAACTTTTCTCTTCGACTTCCTAATTTCTTAGATTCTTTGCTTCTTGTTGGTTATTGGTTGGAATGGTTTAGTAGTATTTGATAACACATTAAGGAGGTTGCCCAATCACTAGGTACATGTTCTCTTAGGCCAACCCCTAAAGTAATTGGATCTATCATCATAATTGACCACTCTAATAATATGATGTCATATTATTAATAATATATGAATAGATTAATAATATTGTTTTTCAAAAAAAAAAAAAAAAACTAAATATGCTGTCATTTTTTTGACCACCATAACTGTTTACTTTGATGCCAATTCTATACTCTCGACATAGTAAGTAGTTGATTATTCATCCAACAAGAATATATAGTTTGACACCAATGCCAAACTCTCGACATAGTTAGGCATCGATTATTTGACCAACTGTGGTCGCAAACAATCAAAGATATGTTGATTATTCTTGACCAACCATTTGACTCTTTCAACATTTGATTAGTCGACATGTCAACCACTAGGTGGGTTGAATGTTTGACAAACATGCTATACTATCAATCTAGTCGGAAGTTGATGCTTTGAAAAAAAATATTGTATAGCTCAACGCCAATGCTATACTCTTGATGTAGTCAATAGTCGATGGTTCGACCAAAAATACTGTATAGTTCAATGCCAATTCTATACACTTGACATAGTCAGCAGTCAATTCTTAGACCAACTATGGTCGAAAATGATCAAAGATATGTCAATTATTCTTAACCAACCATTTGTGAATTTTGACGTTCAATTGGTCAAAATTTTGACCACTAGGTGGGTTGAATGTTCAACACAAATGCAATGTGTCAAATAATCAACAAAGAAATTTTGACAAGAATAATGGTCATTTGGTCAACCAATGAGCATCAAAAAACTGACTAATGTGCATCAAAAATAGGGAAAAAATTTACTAGTGATGTCATTTGTCCAACATGCAATGTGACCAAGTATACCATCCTAAGAAGTTATCACCTATAATTATATTCTCTATTAGGCCCCACTTTGGTGATTCAATATTTCATGTCTTTTATAATTTATCCTAGCAACCTAGATCCACTTAGTTCTGCATTTTCCCTTCATTCTTGAACTCCTAATTTTAATTTTAGCTCATTTTTCTAGGTACAAAGTAGTTTTCACATTTTTTTACCTAGGGTTTTGGGCCCCAATTTGGATGGGTTCCTTGTTGTGGTAGTTTAGTGAGATTTCTAGATTTTTAGTAATGTTTGGTCAATTTTGAATCCTGAAATATTGTGAGAGTTTTATAAGTGGCCTTTCTCTCCTCATTTTGGTAACTATGATCAAGGTTTCAAGTACTCTCCTAAAATTTTACATTCAAGCATTCAAATTCAAGTTTCAAGCATTCTTCAAGCATCCAAGGTAATTTTTAAGGAAATATTCTCTATTATAGAAATATTCTCTCACATGATGGAAAAGTAGAGTTATTAATCAAGAAAGATCGTCTCCTTATCTACATGTATTGAATTCATCCATTCATCAAGGTAAGAGTTATGAAGCAAAAAAACATTGAAGATCTTGGAGTGGCATTGATAGGTTTATGCATTTGTGAAAGGAATTATTGGTTCCTTCTTACATTAAAACATTCAACATTTTCTACCAAGAAACATACAAGAATTTGCATGGATATGTGTAATCTCAATATTTGTTTATGAAGGTATATGCACTTACAAGGTAGATATAATAGTTATCTTTTCATTTAACTTTCTTTCCTTTTATGGAATTTCATTTAAATTTAAATGTTGATTACTAAATAATGATCTGACCAAGGAGAACCCCTTTCAACAAAAAAAACCACTTTTTTATGTGGAGGTATAGGTGGTAAAATTGTCGTTAGAATTTCATAAAAGCACAACATCAGATAGGCTATCTTGGAAAATTTTAGATAAAGTTTTAGGGTACACAACAAGGGAACCATTTTATACCTATGAAGATAATATCAAAACTATTATGTACCTCCAAAAAAATTCAAATTTCAACTGCATGCCAGATCATCTTCTTAGTTACTATTTTAAGTCACTGCAAGTGTTTGCTTGACTTTTGCTATTTTATAGGATCTAAAAGTTGTCAATTTAACTTATTTATCCTTCTATCTTGTATCACCCTATCACACCTCTATAAATACAATCATCCTAATCAATCACAAAAAGGTATCATTTCACTCACATAACATGTAGATCCTACTTGAGCCTATTGGGTCATCTTGCTTCTGATTGTGCAGTAGGAAAGATAAGCAATCCATCTTGCTTCCCATTTTATTCTATACACCAAGTAAAAAGGTAACAAACTGGGACTTTGAGCACCTATAAGTCCATGACATCTTTTGGTCCCTAATGTATTTAAAATATATTTTATCAATTTGACATTAATTCTAATTAACCATTTTATCAAATGGGACATTATTTTCTAGTTTATCTTATATGCCTTTATTGATTATTTTTGAAAATATAAACTCACTATAACTAGTAAGTGTTATTTTTAGAAAGGGGGAAAAACATAATATAAATGTATAAAATGAATTAATAAATTTCACATCTTATATTTTCTCCATGTTCATGAAATAAGACACAATAAAATGAAGATCATCATAAATAGATTAGTGACCTTACTCCTTTATATCATAGTATCTTCTACTAGCCTATATTTCATTGTATTTATTGGTAACAAAAAAATTCTCTTGATATTCTACATGTAAAAAAATAGAGAGAATAATAGCAAAAAATATATTGACTAAAAAATAGATAATTATTCTAAAGATTAAGTACTTAGAAGAGAAAAGAGGGAGTGTGGCTATACTTGATTCTTCTACTATCTTCCTTAATCAGAATACTGAGCTTTCAAAAGTTATTGATGTGAAGGAAAATGATGGCATATTTACTTCAACTGATAGGAGAAGAAATGTGAATGTGATATTAGAGAGACTTGATAGATTCTTTGTCTATTGTTAATAGATGAGAAATATATGGAATACTAGGTAAAATATATTGGACTGGAGGGGATCTTATCACCGACTCATTAAAATAGCTAAGGTTTCTCCTAGAATATCAAGGAACCCCTCTTTTAAGTCTCAACTTATGTGGTATTAGGATATTTTTCTCTAGGACTTAGTCACTGACTAGTGGTATGAAATGATTCGGGGTCTTAGTCATCTTATTATAGAGATATTTTGAACCTATTGTGGGGACTGTAGAACCATGTCTGTATTCATACCACTTGTTTAGTTAAGTATTGGTAGAATTTGTTAGTAATAACTGAGGGGCGGGGGGGGGGGGGGGGGGGGGGGGGGGGTGAATCAGTGGCATCAAAAAATATATCCTTTAATCACTAACCTTAGATATGAGTGCAGTTTCTTCATACCTTTCATCTTCATGTGAATCATCCTTCACAGCTATAAATACCATCTTGATGTCATCATCAGGTTTGGTGTCAATATCTTTATCTTTGCAAGCAGCTAGGTAGCTAGCCTTCTTGCCTTTATCCTTGTAGTCTGAGGTATCCTTTCTTTCTGATTGTTGATAACCTCTGTAATATTTGTTATCACCTCTATCAGATTTCTTATCAAAAGATCTGTCATTACTTCTGTCATCTTTTCTTCTATTAGGACATCTTGCAGAAAAGTGTCCAATCTCTTTACAATTAAAGAAAACAAGTGGTAGCTTGCGTTTGTATTTACCTTTGCCTCTCTGTATTCTTCTAGCCATAAGTGCTTCTATTTAATCTAGATCTTCTTCTTCACTTTCACTTTCACTATCCCTTCTAGATGAGTATCTATGATTGGATTTGCTTATTTTCATAGAAGACTTGAATGAAGACTCTAAACTTGGTAAGACACTATTTTCAAAGTTATTCACCTCAAATGAAATCAATCTACTAATTAAACTATCAAGAGTAACTATATTGTTTTCTATTGCTCTCATTTCTTGAATAGAAAAAACTCTAATAGCATATACAGGTAATAAGGTTCTTAAGATTTTACTTACCACTGTTTCTTCTTCAAGTGTACCTCCAACACCTCATATAGCATTGACTACTTTTATTCTTGTGATGTACTATGTGATGTTTTCTCCTTCTTTCATTCTGAGATCATCAAACTTTCCTCTAAGGCTTTCTACCTTGGCTCTCAAGACATTTGTATCACCACCATGTATAAGCTTCAGTTTGTCCCACATTTTCTTTGCAGTTTTGCAGTCCTTGACATCTTCAAATTTAGCATCAAAGAGTGAGGAAGAAAGCTCTATAACCATGAAGTTATGCTCATGCTTCTCTCTCAATTGATCTATTATCAATAATCCTATAGGAAATACATATTCAACATCTAAGTATTGAGTAACATCATTACCAATACCTGATAAGTGAAGTCTTATCCTACTTTTCCATGAAGCAAATTTGTCTTTGTTCAACTTGGGCACATCTCGTCTATTCATCTTGTGATCTTTACTTAGGTCTTGAAACCTTTCTTCTAAGCACACAAGATCTGATACCAATTGTTAGTAATAACTAAGAGGGGGGGTGAATCAGTGGCCTCAATAATTTATCCTTTAATCACTAACCACCAATCAAATAAATCTCAAATTATTAATGCAACTTGAATTGCAGATTTTTAGATCTATTTAAGTACATTACCTCTCTGATCAATGTATCAATTCAATTCTTTGTGCTCCACACTTTTTTCTCTGTGATGCTCTACTTCACTGTTCATCGGTGTCTACAGAATTCTTTAGCTCTTCTTCATCTTGATTGATCAGGACTGTATGAAGTTGTCCTTCATCAGTTTCTCTTCAGCATCCTCTCTCTATTCACTCCCCTTCGCGTGTATGTGATTATAGAAATGAATTATGCTTGTCTCTTATATAGACATGATATTCACTGTTTCTTTATTCTTTATTATTGGCGTGAAAAACAATCCAGCCAATTTGATTTAAAGCTTTAACTCCTGATTTGTCTCATAGTTTATCTTTTTGCCAACTATACAAATCTTCTTTAAATGAATTACTTAACTCTGGTCAAATAAAACAAATAAAATAACCATTTAAGTCTATCTTTAAGCTCTGCCAGCTAGATATTTTATCATTTTCTAAACTCTCTATTCTGTCAGTCAACTCTGCAATTAGTCATCGGTGATAACTGCCAGTTCCATCAGTGTGACTCCAGTCAGCTTTGAGATCTCCATCCATCGGGCATCCTGTGATTTTACTTGTCAGGTATCTCTATGATTTTTCTTTGTCGGGCAACACTATCTTCTACTCATCAGGTATCACTGTGAATTTTTCTTTGCCTTTACCAATGGTGTGCACTCCATCAGTGTTGTCTGTCACTTAGTGAATACTTTACTTTTATGCATTGCTGAAAACATAATCTCTATTCCATTGATTCTCTGAAGTCTTTGACATTATGTACATGACTATACAGATGATATCAAGTTGAAATCAATGACAATACAAACCATTAACTGATTTAATGTCTTGCATCATCTTCAACTTAACATTATCAAACATTCAACCAGTTACATGTCATCAATCTCCCCCTTTGGCATTGATGGCAACATACTATATTATCACACTATACTATTTCTAATACAATATGAAATACTAACAATTGGTATTTTGAACCTATTTCAGGGAGTGTAGAACCATGCCTGTATTCATATAACTTGTTTAGTTAAGTATTGGTATAATTTAGGGTGTTCTCTATCTAATAATTCCTTTATATACATTTTTTGGGTTCTTAGGATGACTTTTATCATCTAAAACTTTTGGCTAGAATGAAAAAAATAAGTTTTCAAAATCTAGAATCTGCGGGTGTTCACTTATGGAGAATGTTATTTGTAGACTCCGGGAAACTATTTATTTTAAATGTGATATCTCTAGACCCATGGACTTTAGTGATTTGGATGCAATGACAAAGGTGAATCTAGTCAGTAATGGAGTGGATTTTGTTTCTCAAAGGAGATTGAGGAAGGTTAAAAAAAATCAAAAGGAATGTAGATGGCTTCCTCTTGAGGGATTTTGTAAAGTTATAATTGATTGTTCCTCTGGGGGGAATCTTTGACATTCTACAATTTATGGTATTTGTAGAGGGAATGATGGAGTGATTGTGTTCTTCTTCTCTACTCATAAAGGGGCATTACTCAGAAAAACTCATGGGGGCTATAGTTTTTATTCATACCATCGAAAGAGGATATTCTCTTGGCTAGAATAAGATTGTTTGGAAATCTAGTTCTAGAATTTGATTGATATGATAAATGTGTAGCATATTGATGAGTTTATTTGGTAGCTAGATATGGTGGTTAAAATCCTAATTTTATGTTATTTTCTAGATCATATTTCTTTCATTCATATTCCTTGTGAATAGAATAGAAGGGATGATTGATTAGGAAAATGGGCCTTGTAGTGACTAGATAGGTGGGATGTGGATGATTAGGGGCTCATAGACCCTAAGTATATAGAGAATTTAGAAAAGTTAATTACAAAGGAAAAAAAATTGTAGTAGCTCTCCTAATGGGATCCTCTTGGATCCCCTTCTTTTTGTCCATTTTTATTTTTTGGTTTGGCCTTAGGCCATCATTTTTGTCCTCTTCATTTTGTTCTAAGTAAAATTTTAACCCCTCTTTTATCAAAGTACCATTTTCTAGTATAATGTTATAAACTATATATTGGATTTACCAAAAAAAATTCATAGCCACATATTTTAGTTTCCTTTAAGATCTAGTAAACACTCTCAAATTGATTTGACCATTTAAGTGTTTAAAAAATAGGCCACAATGACAATTGGAAGCATTAAACTAGGGACTTATTCCTAGAATTTTCTGATTTTATACAACATAATAATATTTTGTCACTCTTTGTAAATAGAAAATGAAAAGTTTAAAAGAGAAATCATACACTATTCAATAACTCCACTCAAAATTATTTCTATGTAGTGTTATATGAGTTAAAAACATGGGAAGAGAAGAGAAACTCATAGAGTAGAAACCCAAATATGGGTTCTGCAGATCACAGGCCCAGTTTATTCAATATATAGGAGGATACATAATCATATTTATGTCTAATGAAGAACAGCCTTAGGTGCAATATTTATGAAGGATAGGTAAAACAATGAACACAAGGAAAAGGTAGAAGACTATATAAATGGTCTCTGTTGCTCTATATAGTTCTTTGTAGGTATCTTGGTCTATATCGACAATGTACTCGATTGATAATTAATTTAACCTGTCTAACATCAAACTATAATTTAATTATCAAAATATTTTAGATATCCTCCCATAATCTAAAAAAGATGGGTCCTAGCCTAAAGCCTTGTTAGGTACCCATTTACAATCACTGATTAAATTTAGTCTTTTATACTACTTCCCCTTGTCATAATCACTTTAGATTTTTACGCATTACCCCTAACTAATGGAATTTTGAAGTGGTTTTGAGATCACCACAAAATCTACACTCATTGAGTTTTTGACTAAGCACAAACTTCACTCATAAGTGGTTTCAAATCACCCCAAAGTTTAAACTCAAGCGATTTTGGCTGACCACAAATCTTATAAACAAATGGTTTTACGATTACCAAAAACAAAGAATACACTAATTCCAATGACCACACACCATCATAATAGGGAAACCATCATCACTCTAGGATTTTATCCATTTGCACTTGCATCAAAACTAGTTACTGGGTCCATATAAAAAGAAATCAATCTAAGAAGATACATGGGTACCCAGTCACTATACTCCCAAGTTCTATAGGAGCCCTTTTTAAATACATGGTTCATCAATATGTTAGACCAAATACTATGGGGTTTTAGGAACAACCAATTATACACCTATTACAAAAAATCTAGTATGATTAATTCTATAGTTTTTCCTTTTAACAAAGGTGATTCACTCTTAAATATTTGCTCGCAATACATAGCTCACTATTAAAAACTTTCTTGAATTCATCATTGTACATTGTTTGGGAGTGACCTCTTTTAAATAGCCACCCAAATATTATCAACAATTTGACAAGATTAAACATCAATTTTTTGAGGGATATCATTCTAACAATCTTATTAACGACAACCTATAACTCAAACACTTACAACCCTAACAAAACACACATCTCAAAAAGACTTGATTATGCCATGACAAAAATATCTACCATGTCATCTCACCTCCTATACTACCTTTTTGCATGTGAAACAATCAATGCTAACTCCCACAACTAATATCTATAATACTATACACTCATACAATTCATTCACAAACAACCAAAACACTTTTAAATTAATAGTAGAAAAATTCTCCAGATTCTTCTAACTGTGCACCTGCAAGTAATAAACTGACTACGTTGATAGTAGTCCAGTTTCACAACATCCTTTTTAATCTCTAAGATCTCCACATAGTGCCTATTATTTTGACAAACACATAAAGCATAAATTTCATGCAACCATGCTCATATAGAATAAAGTATCACTAGAATATTCCATAATCCCAAACTACAAATCACAACAAAACAATTTCAATTAGAAAGCTTCTAAAATCCAATCACTTCAGCCTTAAAATATCAATGAACTTTTTTCTTCCAGCACTCTAACCTCAGCTATAAGGGGCAACTCCTCTAGATCTTCTTGTTTTGATGAGCATCTACTATTGGAAAGTGACAATGCAAGCAATTGTTATTTTTTCATTGATGTCAAACCTTAACTGGTGAGACTATTGTTATCTATTTGAGTACCATATCTATTGATTGATGAAGAAGATTTAACAAGAAGACCAAGTGAATGGTTGAGCTAAGGCAAATAAAAGGGTACTTGATCAGCTGGCACTCTGGCAAAGTAATTAGTTGTTTATCTTTCAAAGACATTTTTTCTGGCTGTTTTTGCCGAGCAAGTTTGGTTTGATGCTGAGCGAAGTTGTTTGTGATGAGCAAGTTTGTTCAGCGCCAAGCACTGGTGAAATTGCCGAGTGGAAACAGTGATTGTGGTGCAGATCACAGCTACTGTCCGACTTGTAGCATTTAGATTAATGATGATATTTAAGATCTCTCGCTGACTTTCTTAATTTTATTGGGATATGTAAAGTTAATTAAAGATTGATCCACGTTATTTAATGTATGGATAACTGTAATTAATGCATGGATTCAAGATTTAATTAGAGACTACTTTGGAGAAGTAAATGTAATGT
>MU223813.1:680931-710532 GCA_018584345.1 Thuja plicata | reverse complement strand
GACTACTTTGGAGAAGTAAATGTAATGTAATGATGGAATGATCTGTTGGATCTGACCTAACCTAAGATCTACGATCTTGATTAAGTGGCAAAGATTTATCTGACCTAGACAGAGAGGTATATGATAAGCTCAAGGGGTTATTCATTGAAGTGTGGATGTATAGATTGAAGTACATGTGTGTATGCAAGAGGATTGCATAGTTGATTTATCGATTAGCATGACCTAGCAAAGAAGGATGAACACAGAAGCATAAAGTTGCATGTGTGATTGCTTGATGGATTTCCAAGCAGGTCAGAAGATTGGAATGACAATGCAGGCCACTCAGTAAGCTAGCATCAGAGCTGTAATTGGATTTGAATTTGCAAAGTAAGTTGTATGTATCAGATCACAACTGCTGATTACTTTCTAACCATTGTATTAGTTAAAATCCTTTACCAAGGTTGACCTAACAGTCATTTGTATAAATCCTCTAAGCAAGGTGACATTCAGGAGGAATGTTCTAAGTCCTCTATCAAGCCCACTCCTGACAGGGTGATTAAATCCTTTAACCAGGTCACACCTAACAATGTGTTATTGTAACCTTTAACAGGGTTGGCTCCTCACAGAGCTCACTTCAGAAGAGTGAAACTTGGTAGCATGTTACTGGTGGTTTTTCTCATATTTGGTTTCCATGTTAAATACTTGTGTCAACTTGTGTGAATGCTTATGGTTTTTTTTACTGTTATGTTTCTACAAGCTAATGACATTAAACAGTAAACTCCATGATTAAGTTTTTGACATATGGTACTGCTGCCCAGTAGATCTGAATTGTTTAAAATACAAATAGTTTTATTTGGTATATCTAGATCTAAGGATAACTGATTCACCCATCCCCTCTCAGTTATTCTAGATTCATTCTAACAATTGGTATCAAAGCTTTGGTCTCCTGAAAATAGTTTGAAGGTACCTAGAGCAAAAAGATCAAGATGTATAAGAAGGAGGTTCTGAAGCTAAACAAAGATAACTTCCCTACATGGCAGAGTTTTATGAAACTGCATCTCGCCGATATTGGAGATGATGCTAAGTGACTTATTGAAAATGCATATGTACAACCTACTACTCCTCTCACAGTTGCAAAACTAAAAGAAAAGCAAGAGCACAATCAAGCAATGTTGGAGATTGCATCCTCATTGAGCTATTCAGAGTTTGATGATATAAAGAGCTACACAAATGTAAAGCTGATGTGGGATAAATTAGCAACTGTCTATAGTGGAGACACAAATGTGCTGAGAGTTAAATCAGAAAGTCTAAGAGGTAAGTTTGATGAAATGAAAATGCAAGAAGGTGAAAATGTTAATCAGTATTATGGTAGAGCAAAAGAAGTTGTAAATTCCATTAGAGGAGGTAATGGAACAATAGATGAGAACACTATTATGAGAAAGGTATTGAGAACTCTACTTCCTATATATGCTATTAGATTTTCTACAATTCAAGAATTGAGATGTACTCCTAACAATAATCTGAATGTGGAAAATCTGATAGGTAGACTTAGTGCGTTTGAAATGTCAAATTATGATAACTACAATCCACAAGGTATTGATTCTTCTTTTATATCTTAGTTGGTCCTCAATAAATCTAAGAAAGGAAATAAAAAATGTGAACAGTGATAGTGACACTACTGATGATGATCTTGAAGAACTCAAAGAACTTATGGCAAAAAGGTTGTCCAGTGGAAAAGGAAAATATAGAGGTAAACTTCCTATCATTTGTTTTTCATGCAATAAAGTTGGTCATATAGCTGCTAGATGTCCTAATAAGAATGAAAAAGATGAAAGAAGGGACAAAAAATACAAGGAATGCATAGATAGAAAGGATTACCGAGACTTCAGGAAATATAAGGATTACAAAGACAAAGGTAAGAAATCTTGTTATATTGCTGAAGAAACTTATGACAATGATACTGACAATTCTGATGACAATGATATAGAAGTTGTTTATGTTGCAATGAAAGAAGATTATAATGATGATGAGAAAACTACATTAATTTCTTATAAGAGTAAAGGTGATCGCTGGATCATTGATAGTGGTTGTTCCCATCATATGACTGGTGACAAGGATAAGTTTGAAACCCTAGACCAATGCAAAGGAGGATATGTAAAATTTGGTAATGATGCACCATGTCTCATTAGAGGTAAAGGTTTGATTAACTTGACTGACAAAATTAGATGTGATAATGTGTATTGGGTTGATGATCTTAATTACAATTTGTTGAGTGTTGCACAGCTGAACACTTTTGGTTACAGAGTTGAGTTCCATCACAGAAAAGAAAAGATCTATGACTCTACTGGAGAACTAGTTGGAAGTGGTGATCAGAATAAAGGTAACTTGTTCTATTTGGATTTATCTGAAGAAACATGTTTGTTTGCACAGTACAATGATGTTTGGTTATGGCATAAGAGATTGTGTCATGTGAACTTTGATAACTTGGTAAGCATAAGTAAATTGAAAAGGGTTAGAGGGCTACTTAAGTTAAAGAAACCTAAGAATGCAATGTGCAAACAATGTCAACTATGAAAGATGACTAAGTCTAGTTCCAAGAGTAAAACACATATTTCAGAGGAAATTCTTGAATTAGTCCATACTGATCTCTGTGGTCCCATTGGAGAAAGAACTACTGTGGTGATAAATAATTTATTTTGTTTGTTGATGATTATTCAAGGATGATGACTGTAATGTTTCTCAATGAAAAATATGATGCATTCCAGTTATTTAAATGGTACTTAGCTAAAGTTGAAAAGGAAATAGGAAAAAGTTTGAAATGCTTAAGATTTGACAGAGGTGGAGAGTTTATGTCTAACAAGTTCAATACGTTCTGCAATGACCGAGGCATAAAGAGACAAATGTCTGCACCCAGGACACCACAAAATGGTATTGCTGAATGCAGGAATAGATCTATCATGGAAAGTGCCAGAACACTAGTGATGGAGAAGAATTTTGAACATAAATACTGGAAAGAAGTTGTAAGTACTACAGTCTATACCTGAAATACAGTACAAGTCAAGAAAGGTACAAATGCTACACCTTATAAACTTTGGTATGGTTATGTACCTAGTGTAAAGTACTTTAAAGTATTTGGAAGCAAATGTTTTATACTGAAGGACAACAAAAATGTAAAACTTGATGCTAAAGGTGAAGAAGGTATATTCCTTGGTTATTCAATGAAAAGAAAACCATACAAATGTTTGAATTCTAATACTAACAAAGTTGTGGAAAGTGAAAATGTTAGAATTGATGAGTTTGTAGAAAGGAATGAAGCTGAAAGTACACAAGAGCTTGAAAGATACAGATCATTCATATATATGGATGAGGCAGATTCTAATACATTACCTAAGCCTACTACCGAGGAACAACCTGCACCTGCTGAGTCATAGAGTGGAGTTTCCGAGCAATAGGAAGTGAATGCTGAGCTATCTGATGGAGATGCCAAGTCTCAGAATCAACCAGAACTAAACACAAACAATGAACCTGAAGCAAGGCATGAGCCTACTCTAGAGAAATATTTGAAGAGACACCACAATTTTGATCAAATCATTGGATTGAAGGATTTTGCAGTTATGACACGAAGTAAGTTGAGGGATGGCACATGTTTTTTATGTAAATTTGAGCCCAAGACGGTGAAAGATGCTTTAGAAAATGAAGATTGGATATAGGCAATGAATGAGGAAATTGAACAAATTGAGAAGAACAAGACTTGGACACATGTACCTAGGCTGAAGGATAAAAATGTAATTGGTACAAAGTGGGTATTTAGGAATAAACTGAATGAACATGGAGATGTGACAAGAAACAAAGCTAGACTAGTATGCAAGGGTTATGCATAGGAGGAAGGAATTGACTATGGTGAAACATTCACCCCAGTTGTAAGATTGGGAGGAGTCAAAACCTTACTTGCATATGCAGCCTATAAAGGATTCAAATTTTATCAGATGGATGTGAAGTCTGCATTTCTCAATGGTTTCTTGGAAGAAAAAGTGTATATTGAGCAAGATGATGGTTTTATTGACCCCAAAAAAAGGAATATGGTTTGCAGATTGTACAAAGCACTATATGGACTGAAACAAGCACCAAGAGAATGGTATGAGAGATTGCACAACTATCTGATCATGATTGGATTTGGAAGAACCAATGACAACAACAACCTATACTTGAAGATAGAGAAAAGAAAAGGTACATTATTAGCTGAAATTTTTGTAGATGACATCATATTTAGTGGACAAGATGTGTTATGCCAAACATTTGCAATAGAGATGCAAACTGAATCTG
Source organism: Thuja plicata (assembly GCA_018584345.1). NCBI lineage: Eukaryota > Viridiplantae > Streptophyta > Pinopsida > Cupressales > Cupressaceae > Thuja > Thuja plicata. The sequence goes on along the minus strand of MU223813.1, from coordinate 706,230 downwards.
AGATTTCTATGTTTGGTGAGATAAAATTCTTTGTTGGCTTACAAATTTATCAAATGAAGAATGGTATCTATATCACTCAACCTAAATATATCAAGGAGATATTGAAATTTTTTGGAATGGAAGAGTCAAAACCAGTGAGTACACCCATGGCTACTAGATAGAAGCTGACAAAAGATGATGACATAAAAGAAGTGAACCAAACACTCTACAGATCAATGATTGGAAAACTATAGTATGTTGTACATAGTAGACCTGACATTTCCCTAGTTGTTGGAATTGTTGCAAGGTTTTTTGCTAACCCCAAGGAAACTCACATGATGGCAGTAAAAAGGATTCTAAGATATTTGAAAGGAACTGATGAATATGGTCTATACTACAAGAAGAATGACAAGTTTGAACATAGAGTTTACACTGACTTTGATTGGGCTGGAAATGTTGATGACAGGAAAAGAACTACTGGTGGAGCATTTATTTTAGTATAAAGATTGATCTCATGGACAAGAAAGAAATAGAACTACACCTCACAATCTACAACTGAAGCCGAGTATGTGGCAGCAGTAGTCAACTGTTCTAACATTGTGTGGTTGAAGATACTACTGAAAGGTATGATGGAAGAAATCAATGAACCAGTTGTAATATATTGTGATAACATGAGTACCATTAATATTTCTAAAAACCCTGTTATGCACTCGAAGACAAAGCACATAGCTATCAAGTATCATTACTTGAGGGATATAGTTCAGAATAAAGAAGTGAGACTAGATTGTGTGAACACTAAAGAACAATTAGAAGACATATTCACAAAGGAACTACCCAAGGATACTCATGAGTATATGCGAGGTAAATTGGGGGTGATTCCCTTGACCGATGCTAATTAAGTTCTATATGGTACTGTTGCATCAAATATTACATTCAAAATACTTGACACATTGATGCACAGTAAGTCACACTTTAGGATGCTAACTAAAGTTGTGAAGTTGGACAAGGATAGAAAAGAAGATTAGTCATAATCAAGATGACAGGATCAGCATGATACTAAATATCTACATGATAAAGATATCAAAGTCTTTGGCATTGTTTTCAAAGAGGGAGAGATTACCTATAAAGAGGGAGAGATTACCTATCTAGAGGAAGAAGTTACTATTGAAAACAATGAAGTGATTATCTACTCAGAGGGAGTTTACAGAGGATCAGACACAGATGATTATAGTGTGATTAAAGACACATAGAGAGAAATGTTTTACAGATAAGAATTAGAATGAAGCTAAAGACATTAATAAATATTTATTCATATCGAGGAACAAAGGTGACTTTTTGGATTGTATGGTAACTTTTCTTGTTAAATCATTGTTTTAATGTTTTGTATTGCCATCAATGCCAAAGAGAGAGATTTTTGGAAAGTGAAAATGCAAGCAATTGTTATTTTGTCATTGATGTCAAACCTTAACTAGTGAGACTATTGTTATCTATTTGAGTACCATATCTGTTGATTGATGAAGAAGATTTAACAAGAAGACCAAGTGAATGGTTGAGTTAAGGAAAATAAAAGGGTACTTTATCAGTTGGCACTCTGGCAAAGTAATTATTTGTTTATATTTCAAAGACAGTTTTTCTGGCTATTTTGTGCTGAGCAAGTCTGGCTTGTGCCGAGCAAGTTTGGTATGATAACAAGTGAAGTTGTTTGTGATGAGCAAGTTTATTCAGTGCTGAGCACTAGTGAAATTGCCAAGTGGAAACAGTTATTGCCGTGTAGAACAAAGATGTTGGGTGACTTGCAGTATTTGGATTAATGATGAGATTTGAGATCTCTGGCTGACTTAATTTTATTTGGATATGTAAAGTTAATTAAAGATTGATCCATGTTATTTAATGTATGTATAACTGTAATTAATGCATGGATTCAAGATTTAATTACAGACTACTTTGGAGAAGTAAATGTAATGTAATGATGGAATGATCTATTGGATCTGACCTAACCTAAGATCTACGATCTTGATTAAGCGGAAAAGATTTATCTGACCTAGACAAAGAGGTATATGATAAGCTCAAGGGGTTATTCATTGAATTTTAGATGTATAGATTGATGTACATGTGTGTATGCAAGAGGATTGCATAGTTGATTTACTAATTGGCATGACCTAGCAGAGAATTCTGATGACAAAAGCATAAAGTTGCATGTGTGATTGCTTGACGGATTTCCAAGAAAATCAGAAGATTGAAATGAAAATGTAGGCCACTCAGTAAGTTATCATCAGAGCTGTAATTGGATCTAAATTTTTAAAGTAAGTTGTATGTTTTAGATCACAACTCCTGATTACTTTCTAACCATTGTATCAGTTAAAATCTTTTACCAAGGTTAACCTAATAGTCATTTGTATAAATCATCTAAGCAAGGTGACATTCAAGAGGAATGTTCTAAGTCCTCTAACAAGGGCACTCCTGACAGGGTGATTCAATCCTTTAACTAGGTCACACCTAACAGTGTGTTATTGTAACCTTTAACTGGGTTGGCTCCTCACAGAGCTCACTTCAGAAGAGTGAAACTTGGTAGCATGTTAGTGGTGGTTCTTTCCATATTGTGTTTCCATGTTAAATACTCGTGTCAACTTGTGTGAATGCTTATGGTTTGTTTTACTATTATGTTTCTACAAGCTAATTACATTAAACAGTAAAATACATGATTAAGTTGTTGACATATGCTACTGCTGTTGAGTAGATCTAAATTGTTTAAAATATAGAAAGTTTTATTTGGTACATCTAGACCTAAGGATAACTGATTCACCCCTCCCCTCTCAGTTATTCTAAAATCATTCTAACAATTGGTATCAGACCTTTGCTCTCGTGAAAATAGTTTGAAGGTACTTGGAGCGAAAAGATCAAGATGTATAAAAATGAGGTTTTGAAGCTGAACAAAGAGAACTTCCCTGCATGACAGAGTTTGATGAAACTTCATCTGGCTGGCATTGGAGATGATGCTAAGTGACTTATTGAAAATGCCTATGTACCACCTACTACTCCTCTCACAGCTGCACAACTAAAAGAAAAGCAAAAGCATAATCAAGCAATGTTGGAGATTGCATCCTCATTGAGCTATTCAGAGTTTGATGATATAAAGAGTTGGACAAATGTATAGAAGATGTGGGATAAATTAGCAACTGTCTATGTTGGAGACACAAATGTGTTGAGAGATAAATTAGAAAGTCTAAGAGGTAAGTTTGATGAAATGAAAATGCAAGAAGGTGAAAATGTTAATCAGTATTATGGTAGAGTAAAAGAAGTTGTAAATGCCATTAGAGGAGATAATGGAACAATAGATGAGAACACTATTATGAGAAAGGTACTAAGAACTCTACTTCCTGTATATGCTATTAGATTTTTTGCAATTCAAGAACTGAGATGTACTCCTAAAAATAATATGAATGTGGAAAATTCGATAGGCAGAATTAGTGCATTTGAAATGTCAAATTATGATAACTACAATCGACAAGGTATTGATTCTTCTTTTACATATTAATTGGTCCTCAATAAATCTAAGAAAGGAAATAAACAAGTGAACATTGATAGTGACACTACTGATGATGATCTTGAAGAACTCAAAGCACTTATGGCAAAAAGGTTGTCCAGAGGAAAAGGAAAATACAGAGGTAAAATTCCTATCATTTTTTTTTCATGCAATAAAGTTGGTCATATAGATGCTAGATGTCCTAATAAGAATGAAAAAGATGAAAGAAAGGACAACAAATACATAGAATACACAGACAGAAAGGATGACTGAGACTTCAGGAAATATAAGGATTACAAAGACAATGGTAAGAAATCTTGTTATATTGCTGAAGAAACTTCTAACAATGATACTGACAATTCTGATGACAATGATATAGAAGTTGTTTATGTTGCAATGAAAGAAGATTCTGATGATGATGAGAAAATTGCATTAATTTATTATAAGAGTAAAGGTGATCACAAGATCATTGACAGTGGTTGTTCCCATCATATGACTGGTGACAAGGATAGTTTGAAACCCTAGACCAATGCAAAGGGGGATATGTAAAATTTGATAATGATGCACCATGTCTAATCACAGGTAATGGATTGATTAACTTGATTGACAAAATTAGATGGGATAATGTGTATTGGGTTGATGATCTTAATTACAATTTTCTGAGTGTTGCACAGTTGAACACTTCTGGTTACAGAGTTGAGTTCCATCACAGAAAAAAAAGATCTATGACTCTACTGGAGAACTAGTTAGAAGTGGTGATCAGACTAAAGGTAACTTGTTCTATCTAGATTTATTTGAAGAAATATGTTTGTTTGCACCATACAATGATGTTTGGTTATGGCATAAAAGATTGTGTCATGTGAACTTTGATAACTTGGTAAGCATAAGTAAATTGACAAGGGTTATAGGGATACCTAAGTTAAAGAAACTTTAGAATGCAATGTGCAAACAATGTAAAGTAGGAAAGATGACTAAGTCTAGTTTCAAGAGTAAAACACATATTTCAGAGGAAATTCTAGAATTAGTCAATAATAATCTCTTTGGTCCCATTGGAGAAAGAAGTTACTGTGGTGCTAAATACATTATTTTGTTTGTTGATGATTATTCAAGGATGATGACTGCAATGTTTCTCAATGAAAAATCTGATGCATTCTAGTTATTTAAATGGTACTTAGCTAAAGTTTAAAAGGAAATAGGCAAAATTTTGAAATACTTAAGATCTGACAGAAGTGGAGAGTTTATCTCTAATGAGTTCAATAGGTTCTGCATTGAATGAGGCATAAAGAGATAGATGTCCACACCCAAGACACATCCACAAAATGGTATTGCTGAACACAAGAACAGATCTATCATGGACTGTGCAAGAACACTAATGATGGAGAAGAATGTTGCACATAAATACTAGAAAGAAGCTGTAAGTACTACAGTCTATACCCTGAATAGAGTACAAGTCAAGAAAGGTACAAATGCTATACCTTAAGAACTTTGGTATGGTTATGCACCTAGTGTAAAGTACTTTAAAGTATTTGGAAGAAAATGTTTTATACTGAAGGACAACATAAATGAAAAACTTGATGCTAAAGGTGAAGAAGGTATATTCCTTGGTTATTCAATGAAAAGCAAAGCATACAAATGTTTGAATTCTAATACTAACAAAGTTGTGGAAAGTGAAAATGTTAGAATTGATGAGTTTGCAAAAAGGAATGAAGCTGAAAGTACACAAGAGCCTTAAAGCTACAAATCATTCATATATCTAGATGAGGCAGATTATAATACATTACCTAAGCCTACTACTAAGGAGCAACCAACACCTACCGAGTCATAAAGTGGAGTTGTCGAGCAACAGGAAGTGAAAGCCAAGCTATATGATGGAGATGCCGAGTCTCAGAATCAACCAGAACTGAACATAAACAATGAAACTAAAGCAAGGCATGAGCCTACTCTAGAAAAATATGTGAGGAGACACCACAATTCTGATCAAATCATTGGATCAAAGGATTTTGCAGTTATGACACGAAGTAAGTTGAGGGATGGCACATGTCTGTTATGTGAATTTGAGCCCAAGATAGTGAAAGATGATTTAGAAAATGAAGATTGGATACAGGCAATGAATGAGGAAATTGAACAAATTGAGAAGAAAAAGACTTGGACACTTGTACCTAGGCCGAAGGATAAAAATGTAATTGGTACAATGTGGGTATTCAGGAATAAGTGAATGAACATGGAAATGTGACAAGAAACAAAGCTAGACTGGTATGCATGGGTTATGCACAGGAGGAAGGAATTGACTGTGGTGAAAAATTTGCCCCAGTTGCAAGATTGGAAGGATTTAGAACCTTACTTGCATATGCATCCTATAAAGGATTCAAAGTTTATAAGATGGATGTGAAGTCTGCATTTCTCAATGGTATCTTGGAAGAAGAAGTGTATATTGAGAAAGCTGAAGGTTTTGTTGACCCAAACAAAAGAAATATGGTTTGGATATTGCACAAAGTACTATATGGACTAAAGCAAGTGCCAAGAGCATGGTATGAGAGAATACACAATTATCTGATCAAGATTGGATTTGCAAGAACCAATGACAACAACAACCTATACTTGAAGACAGAGAAAAGAAAAGGTACATTATTATCTGAAATTTTTGTAGATGACATCATATTTAGTGGACAAGATGTGTTATGCCAAGCATTTGAAACATAGATGAAAACTGAATTTGAGATGTCTATGTTTGGTGAGATAAAATTCTTTATTGGCTTGCAAATTTATCAAATGAAGAATAGTATCTATATCAGTCAATCTAAATATATCAAGGAGATATTGAAATTTTTTGGAATGGAAGAGTCCAAACCAGTGAGTACACCCATGGCTACTGGACAAAAGCTGACAATAGACGATGACACAAAAGAAGTGAACCAAACACTCTACAGATGAATGATTGGAAAACTATAGTATGTTGTACATAGTAGACCTGACATTTCGCTAGCTATTGGAATTGTTGCAAGGTTTTTTGCTAACCCCAAGGAAACTCACATGATGGAAGTAAAAAGGATTCTAAGATATTTGAAAGGAACTGATGACTATGGTCTATACTACAAGAAGAATGACAAGTTTGAACTCAGAGTTTACACTGACTCTGATTGGGCTAGAAATGTTGATGACAGGAAAAACAATACTGGTGGAGCATTTCTTTTAGGATAAAGATTGATCTCATGGACAAGCAAGAAATAGAACTGCACCTCACAATCTACAGCTGAAGTCAAGTATGTGGCAGCAGCAGTAACCTATTCTAACATTGTGTGGTTGAAGATACTACTGAAAGGTATGAAGGAAGAAATCACTGAACCAATTGTCATATATTGTGATAACACAAGTGCCATTAATATTTCTAAAAACCCTGTTATGCACTTGAAGACAAAGCACATAGCTATCAAGTATAATCACTTGAGGGAGATAGTTCAGAATAAAGAAGTGAGACTGGATTATGTGAACACTAAAGAAGAATTAGCAGACATATTCACAAAGGTACTACCCAAGGATGCTCAAGAGTATCTATGAGGTAAATTGGGGGTGATTCCCCTAACTGAGGCTAATTAAGTTCTGTATGGTACTTTAGGATGCTGACTAAAGTTGTGAAGTTGGACAAGGATAGAAGAGAAGATCACTCATAATAAAGATGATAGGATCAGCATGATACTGAAGATCTAAATGATAAAGATATCAAAGTCTATAGATGATCAGACATAAATGATTATAGTGTGATTACAGAAATAGAGGGAGACATATTTTACAGATAAGAATCATAATGAAGCTAAAGACATTAATGAAGATTTGTTCATATCAAGGAACACAAGTGACTTTTTGGATTGTATGGTAGCTATGCTTGTTAAATCATTTTTTTAATTTTTTGTGTTGCCATCAGTGCCAAAGAGAGAGATTGTTGGAAAGTGACAATGCAAGCAATTGTTATTTTGTCACTGATGTCAAACCTTAATTGGTAAGACTATTGTTATCTGTTTGAGTACCATATCGATTAATTGATGAAGAATATTTAACAAGAAGACCAAGTGAATGGTTGTGTTAAGGAAAATAAAAGGGTACTTGATCAGTTGGCACTCTGGAAAAGTAATTAGTTGTTTATCTTTCAAAAGTAGTTTTTCTAGCTATTTTGTGCTGAGAAAGTTTGGCTTGTGCCAAGCAAGTTTGGTTTGATGCCGAGCGAAGTTGTTTGTGACAAGCAAGTTTGTTTAGTGCTGAGCACCAATGAAATTGCTGAGTGGAAACAGTGATTCCCATGTAGATCACAGATGTTGTCTGACTTGCAGTATTTGGATTAATGATGAGATTTGAGATCTCTGGCTGACTTACTTAATTTTATTTGGATATGTAAAGTTAATTAAATATTGATCCACATTATTTAATGTATGGATAACTGTAATTAATGCACGGATTCAAGATTTAATTAGAGACTACTTGGGAGAAGTAAATGTAATGTAATGATGGAATGATCCATTGGATCTGACCTAACCTAAGATCTACAATCTTGATTAAGCAGCAAAGATTTATTAGACCTAGACAAAGAGGTATATGATAACCTAAAGGGGTTATTCATTGAAGTATGGATGTACAAATTGATGTACATGTGTGTATGCAAGAGGATTGCATACTTGATTTACTGATTGACATGACCTAGTAGAGAAGGCTAAACACAAATGTTGCATGTGTAATTGCTTGACAGATTTCCAACCAGATCAGAAGATTGAAATGATAATGCAGGCCACTCAATAAGTTAGCATCAAAGCTATAATTGGATCTGAATTTGCAAAGTAAGTTGTATGTATCAGATCACAACTACTGATTACTTTCCAACCATTGTATCCGTTAAAATCCTTTACCATGGTTGACCTAAAAGTCATTTGTATAAATCCTCTAAGGAAGGTGACATTCAGGAGGAATGTTCTAAGTCCTCTAACAAGGCCACTCCTGACAGGGTGATTAAATCCTTTAACTAGGTCACACCTAATAGTGTGTTATTGTAACCTTTAACAGGGTTGGCTCCTCACATAGCTCACTTCAAAAGAGTGAAACTCTGTAGCATGTTACTGGTGGTTTTTCCCATATTGGGTTTCCACGTTAAATACTTGTGTCAACCTATGTGAATGCTTATGGTTTGTTTTACTGTTATGTTTCTACAAGCTAATTACATTAAATAGTAAACTACATGATTAAGTTGTTGACATATGCTACTCCTGCTGAGTAGATCTGAATTGTTTAAAATTTAAAAAGTTTTTTTTGGTACATCTAGACCTAAGGATAACTGATTTACCTCTCCCCTCTCAATTATTCTAAATTCATTCTAACATCTACCTCCTCCCTTGTGTGATCTATAATTAATTTGTAAAAAATATTCAACCATTAGGTAATCAACAACTTCAACACTTCCTATACATTGGGAAAAACTCTAATAGAAATCTCATTTACTCTTCCAACAACATACTTTTCTAAAAATCAACCCACAAGAGATCAAAATAGAGCTCAAACTTCATTAGATTAGATTGTGCAAAAGTCCACTAAACAACAATCTTCCCCTTAGTTCTGATACTAATTTAGAAACATGGGAATGGAGGAGAAAATCATAAAGAAGAAACCCAAGTATGGGCTCTATAGATCAATAGACAATATTTTTCTTTCTCATGTGCGGGTTTTTCCTCTATTCCCATATTTTTAACTATATGAGCATACTATTAGAATAACTAAGAGGGGGGGGGGGGGGGGGGGGGGGGGNATTAGTGGCCTCAAAATTATTCCAATAAATAAACCCAAAAACTTAGTACCACAATATTAAGCCTCTAGTTATCTTCAGTCCTACAAGATGTATGCCTTAAAATAATCTTAAGAAATAACTACTACTCAAAGTTCACATTTAAACCTTATTCTTAATGTTTACCAAATTGCAGTCCATCATTTACCGAAATACATTAAATAACTTAGAGTTTACTAATCAATCCTATTTTAGTACTATGTAATGCACAATATGAAAGCAATGACTCATAAACACATTTGACACATGGATTTCTAACGTGGAAACCCTGTTAAGTGAAAAACCACTTGGGACTGGTAACCCAAATTTTTCACTCTTCTAAAGTGAGCCTGGTGAAGAGCCAACCTTGATAAAGGTTACAAACACACTATTAGGTGTGACTTTGTTAGAGGATTTAAATAGAATAGTTTGGCACTTGATATCTGGCATCTCTATGCTATCTTCATGACCAAACCTAGTGTAGTTTGTCACTTGATATCTGGCATCTGTATTCTATCTTCATGACCAAAACCTTTTGATACTCCTCACGATGTATCTCAATATATAAAGGATTGTTAAGTCCTGCTCGATTAAGAGACTTTCTAATCGAATTGTTAAATTGAAACAGTAAATGATTTGTTGACATATACAACTATACTTTGTAGATTTTCATATCTATTTTAAGCTCATAATAATTTTCTAATCAATATATCTTTTCAATACCCTTTCTCCCCTTCTTTCTTCTCGGTTATGTTGTGCTTCTCTGTTTCTCGGTGTCCACAAAATTAGCTTTATTCTTTAGCTTGTTTAATCAAGTCAGATTGAAGTCTTTCTTTCTTCATCAGTTTCTCTTCAACATCCTCTTCTGTATTCACTCCCCTAATTCATAATGAATTATCTTATCTCTTTGTATACATAATTTAACCATCTCTAAGTCCTTTAAATTCTTGTTCTTGGCGTGGTCCACAATTCTAGCCTTGCTTTCTTTAAAACATTACTTCATTTTTATCCTATAGATCTCTCCTTGACAGCTGGAATAAAACTGCTTTAAAACTTTAGCTTATCTCTGGCTTTAAACTTGTCGATGAAATCATGTTTAACAACCAGTTAGCTCTTTCTTTAGCTCTTGCTAGCTAAGTCTTTTTTCATTTCTGAACTTCACTTATTTTTGGTGTTTAACTCCTTGTTAGCTCAGTCATGACTTTAGTTGTCCTCGAGCATCTCTGTCTGTCTGTCAGGGTTGTCTTTTCATCTGGTAATATTGTGGTTCTATCAGTCGGGTAATGCTTGTGGTTCTGCTCATCAGTAATGTTGATGTTTCTACTTGTTAGTTATTCTTCTTGGGTTTCTTTCTCAGGCATCACTGTGACTTTCCTCTCAGGGTTCTCTTATCCGTTAGTGTGCACTGTCCATCAGTGTCTATTGTCACTTTGTGAATACTATACTTTTATGCATTACTGATAGCATAACTTTTATCTCTCTGGTTCTTTGAAGTCTTTAACATTATGTATATAGCCAATCAGATTATATCAAGTTGACATCAATGAAAATACAATCCATTAACTGATTTAATGTCTTGCATTAACTTTATGCATTTTGGTGATCATCAACTTAACATCTTCAAATATTCAATCAATTATGTTTGATCAATAGACCATATTTGAGTTTCTCATGTGTGGGTTTCTCCTCTATTCCCATGTTTTTAACTATATGAGCATACAAGGTAACATTTGAAATGTTAGATATGATAGAAATACCTTTAAGAATTCAAAAAGAATAGCGAGAATTATTAAATATTAATTCTTTGAATTAAAAATACAATGTTTAATTCCAATGGTAGATGGCCAAAAAGTAATCTTGCATAATATGGGTCATAGGTTTTATTCATGGAATAATTATAGTCATTCATAATGACAAGCAATGCAAAATCAAGGCCAAATGGAGATAGTGGTCTAAAATGCACATGTGGTGCTACCCAGGACTAAGAGATGAAGTAAACCTTTGCCAGAAAATAGATAGTGGTCTAAAATGCACATGTGGTGCTACTTTTTCTTCTAATTGTAACTTTATAGACATGTGCCCTAGATCCCTTTCTCAAAATTTATTAAAAAAATAATACTTGAAAAGAAATAGATATATCCACTTTTTCTTTCTTCTCTTTTATCTTTTTTTTAAAAATGATATCTCATAAATTTTCCTACCAACAAAAAGAATTTAGTTATAATTAATATCTAATTAATTAATATATTGTCTTATATTTCATATGTAATAAAAAAGAATCCACAATTTAAATTCCTATGTCTGAATACAAAATCTAAATTATTCTATCATACCTTTGTAACCTCATATTTCCTATGAAAATGATAAAAGAATCCCAAAACTATCTACTTCTTTCAACATCCTATGAAACTCATCCCTGCCTCAGTTACATGGTCTCTCTAGCATTGCTATCTACCTAAAATGTAAGACACTGATTATTGTGGAAATAAAGAAAACCATGATATTTTAACATTGGTGAAATGTAGTTTTCATACACAAGATATATAATATTATCATGCATATTTACAATCTGGAAAACTCAAATGGTTTCAGAACAATAGGAAACAAACTTGCGCAAGCATCATAAAGCTGTGACAAAATATGGATTTTCCAATCAAATACATGAAGATTTAAAACGGTTATAAAATAAATCTTTCCTGTTTTTTGTGAACAAACAACCATATCAAGTAAATTATTTTTTTTGGACAAACAAAACAAACTTCTTGTAACATGATCGCTAGGGTTTCAATGTTTCAAGAACTGACAGCAGGAGTCAAATTGATGATTCCGCACCTTGCGGCCCCTGCATCATTTCATTGATCAAAATATAAGCTCTGACCCTATAATCTCTCAAACAAATTATGTACTATATAAATTATCTATTATATGGCTGTTATAACAAGCACTCGTGAAGCACATTCAGGTGAAACGAATTTTCTAAAATTAGATTTCTGTTCTACAAAGAGGATAAAATTTCTTTAATGCTAAATTCGACAAGCACTATTCAATCGCTTTGTCAAATGACTTTTCTAAAATTATATTTTTGTTCTCCAAAGACGAACAAAATTCTTTTATGCTGAATTCCTCTCGCGCCTTTTATTTGGTCGGTGCCCTCTCTTAACCAATGCATGTGATTTTTAAAATTCTCTCGTCTTTAACCTTTGTCGGCAGATCACAATTTCCTTGTTTTCGAGACATTTATTAGTTTTTCATAGAGAAGACAAAATCATTTATTTTCACGTAACAGTCACCATTGTCCATGTTGATATCATCCAATGCCAACTCATGGCATTCTAAATCTATAAAAGGAGACAAGTAGATGGATTGAATCATCAATTGCAATTTTTGGTATTTTGAAAGAAGAGATGACGAAGGCCATGGCAATTCTGATTTGTGGTGTAGTGCTGATGAGTATGTATAATGTGCAGGCAATGAGTATGCATAATGTGGAGGAGGGAGGTGCAGTTTGTCGGAATATGTATGAGGCCTTCAGTAGGGTATCCCCTTGTGTTTCGAATGGAAGAATGACGAAGAAGCCTAATGGTCGTTGTTGCAGGGGCGTTAGGAAAATGCACCTACCTTGCTTTTGCAAAATTTTCAGGTCTTCACATTCTGGTCACCTTATTGATTACTATATTCATCACTGCCATATGCATGTCCCTCCTTCCTTCAAATGTTCAATCCCTTCAAATGTTAAATCGTTTCCATGAGCGTTTGTTTGGGAAATATTAACATTTTCCAAAGTAACTTCTATTCAATTATTTATTCTCCCATAATGGAGATCTCAACCTATTTTAATGATGCATTGCGCATCCCCTATTAATAATATTTATTATGGTCTTTAAAAGGTTATGGACAAAATATTTTGTCTTCTATTTACCAATATTGGAATTTCAACCTATTTTAATGATGTATTGTATCGTTATTAATTTATTGTGTTGCGAATGGAAGAATGTCGAAGAAACTTAATGGCCGTTGTTGCATGAGCATCGGGAAAGTGCACTTAAGCTGCTTTTGTAAAATTTTGATCTCTTCATATTCTCGTCACCTTATTGGTCACTATGTTCATCACTGTCATAACCATGTTCCTCGTTCCTTCAAAGTTTAAATCTTCGCTAATAAGCGTTTATTTGGGGACTGCTTTGAAGAATGTTCACATTTGCCAATGTACCTTCTACTCAATTAATTATTCTCCAATATTGAAGATCTCAACCAATTTGAATGATGTATTGTGCGGTCTCTATTAATAATACTTATTTTTGGTGTTTGAGACATTATGGGCAAAATTGACATCTTGCCCTGTTATTTTTAGCATAAGCTATTAAGATGAAGTAAAAAAAAACACGCCATATATATATATATATATATATATCCCATACAACCATACCAATATGATGTGGCACTGCAAGATAGGCATGATACATGAGATTGGACATAGACTGTGTGGTTAGGGAAATTTGCTTTGATGAGAAATAAAATGAAAAGTGGTGGAGAAAAATTTTAATGCGGTGGAAATAAATACAAAATAGTACAACCAACCATTCATTATGTACTATCGAGGGACGTCCAGGGAAAACACGTGGCTAACTACAAGAAACAAACACCGCCAGTTGGAAATTTAGAGAAGGTGTTTTTAGTTGTGGTGCTCTATTTTGAGCTTTCAAACTCTAAAGTTTCTTAAAACCAAGGTATCATTTTTATCTACCATTTGAAACATTTTTTTTTATTGTATAAGAGACCGAAGCCGAAAGAGATATATTAATCTTAAAAAATACATACAATTTTAAACTGTAAACCAGAGACGATTGGGGACTATTTGTCCAAACCAAAATGAAGCAGATAAATGCTCCAAGTACAAAAACTTAACAATCTAACAGAAATCCCCCACAAAATTCATAGACAAACTTTAAAACATAAAAATTTAAGCTAAAATGACAAAAATCTCAGTGGCACTTAGCTCTCTCAATTACGAGGATGAGGAGGATCCCTCCTTATTGCTGGCATCCGAGGCAACCTCATTTGATTCATCATGGTCATCCAAATTGTATTGATGGTTTGAATCTTATTCCCCCTTGCCTCATTATCATCCTGATCTTCATCCTCTACGTCCTCCTTGCATCCTCATCGTCAACATCCTCGTCATCTGCCTCATCATTTTCCTCATCCTCTGCATCCTCCTCCTCATTTTTGGAGGAATCTTTTCTTCCCAGGCTGTCCAACTTTTCCTCAAATTTGTATTGATAGATCCATTTGATATCTTCGTCCAGATCATCCCCAAAGGGTTTGTCCAAACCATCCTCCAAGCCCAAGAATGTTGAGAGGAAGGAAATGCCTCTTTTCATCATAAATCTTCTAATTTGATGATCTTCCCACTCCCACCCCCATAGGATGAAGAAGCATCTGAGAGGCCCAACATAGATATTTCTTCTTGTGTCCGAGCCAAAGCCTAGAAACAGTTCACTTGCAGTCATAACTATTTCTAAGTCTGAAGGAAAAGGAGTGGTTAGCTCCGCATCATTGTTAATGATCATTCCATGCAAGCCCACCAAATAATCATCATTGAAAAGATGATGGCAAATCTCTTTTGCCAAGAATTGACGAACCGCTTCTACCAGAATACTAGCAAGGAAGCCCTCACAAATATATGTATTTACTCTAAAGTGATGATTTGTACTGAGAAAATTGAATCCCAAAATGTTCCTAACTTCATGAAACACCAATCTATGATGGTAAATACAAACCTCTTATAGCCTGGAAGAGTCAATAGGGTTGTCAAAGGCATGTTGTGCCATATTTGATCGTAAATTAATTGAGGATTCCATAACTAGCTGATTCGAGAAGGAATAAACCTCTGCTATGGCAATATATCTTGCAATTACCAAGTATTCACAAACTAGACTGTAGAATGTGCTAAACATTCACCACTTATGACTGTGCGAGTATCCCAACAAAAGAGTAGTAAACCATGCAACTTGCTATCAATGTGTCACATCCTTCCCCAAATTACCAATTCTCCCACATTCTTTACACCACTTACAAACCAAAATGGAGATAATTTGAATTCTAACTAATTTTAGTCTATAGGAAACAAAAAGATAATTGGCTATATGGCCCAAGAAGGATACCTAGAAGCTAGTTTCCATATTTGATTATATCTAAATTTAGCTTGAAGAATATCATTCCCAAGTGGTCACTTAAAAGATATCAACTAGACGAAGTGATAATTGAAAAAGAGCATCTAGCAATTTCACAGAAAGGAGGAATGCTATCATCTATGCAAAAAGACTATATATATATATATATAGAGAGAGAGAGTATCAAGAAATGTCAGAGATAAGAGGCAGTTCCATGACGTTGTGGGAAATTCCTTCTCACATATCAGATGAAGTGCGATGTGACAATTATTTTCCCCCTCCCGCCAATTCAAAATTTGAGTTTGATATGGTCATTGGGCTCTGAAGTAAAAGCTTAATGAGCTCAATCTGATTCCAAATCCATTGAGGGCGTACAAGTGTACTTGAGAGATATACCCAATGCTTTCTGATTAGCTAGCCTATTTTCTAAGTGGTTACCTTTCTGATAGATGTGATTGACCATTGTAGATTAAAATTTATCTACCAAATTTAGAATAAACTCTAAAGTTGCTTGCAATCTCTTATTTGGGGTAGTGCGGGTTTTAACTACATTTAGCATAATCATAGTGTCACTCTCAATATCTAGTTTGTCCAATTTCAGCTCAATTGCAAATGACAATCCAAAAAGTAATGCTTTAAATTATGCCATGTTATTGGTGTCTATCTCCAGAGGTCTTGCAATTTTTGCAATTACCTTACTGTCATTAAATTGAATAATACAACCAGCCCTTGATGGACCTGGGTTTCTCGTAGAGGCCCCATCAAAGTTCACTTTCTACCAACCCCGAGGAGGAGTTGACCAAAGACAATTTTCTCCTAGCCTTGCACTTGTTTTTGTTCCTCCGCCTAAAATTTTTGAAGACTTAAGACCAAACCAAAACTCCATCATTTTATCATCCCAAATGGTATAGTACTAATGGTGTGTAGATTGAGATTTGATATGAGAATTCACTATTTCTATAATGGCTCCCTCAATTTTATTGCATAAAGAAGCTAAGTCCATTTATTTGTCTTTAAATAATCTTCTATTTCTTTCTTTCCATATTCCAATATCAAAATGGATGGGGAGATAACCCATAAATTACCACAGAAGCTTTCCTTAAAAGGTTGGGGCCAGGATGTGAAAAGATATAAGATATCTTGATGAAGAGTTGTAGACCAGCCTAATTTTGCACAGACCCATTGCCAATATTCTGCTGCAAAGGAACATGCAAGCAACAAGTTATTTGTGTCTTCTTTGTTATTGTGAAATAAAGCGCATATAGAAGGGCCATGATATCCAACCTTCTTGAACCAATCAGTTGGGAGGACTCTGTGCTGAACTGTCGCCTAGGAGAATAAGCCTGCCTTCGAAAGACATACCCTATTCCAACATAATTGATTAGAAGTGTGAGATTAGGTTTGAAGGAGAACACTTGAAATAAGTCTATATCAATCCTTCACATTATATTCACCTGATTTTTAGCAATTTGAAATGATTTCATCCATCCCCTATTTGAGAAGGAAAAATATGTCTTCAAGAATCTTGTTAAGATGTTCCAAGTCCATACGGTCTAATCTAAGTTCTCCAAAATGACTCCAATGCCAAGAACCATCTACATTTCTCACCGAGGAAAGTAGTAAGTAATCTTTAACCAAGACCCCCCACTGATCTGAATACACTTTACTAATCCTATTGGACCCCAATGGTTTATTAATGCTAGGGTACCCCGCCCAAGAGTCCTCCCAGAAAAGAGCTTTACTCACATCTTTGATGTTCTAGGAAATGTGATCCTCAATAATGCCCCTAGATCTTGAAATAAAATTCCAAATTCTGGATCCCCTAGGGAGTTCCCTGACTCTAGCAGCTTCAAAATAATTTAAGTTGCGGAATTATTTCCCTCTAATAATCTTACCCATTTGACATTTGGTTCTTTGAGGATTTTCCGGTAAAGCTTTGTTCCAAGAGCCTGATTCTGCCAAAGTTGATTTTTGATCCATGTACCCCCTACCTCCACTGATCTACATAGTTTATCTCATGAAATTAGGGAAAATTTTATTTTAGTGTCTATGCCCTGCAAAAATATTTTCCTAAGTTTTTTGACAATGTCCATATAGCTACACATTGGTAATGCAATGCAATACATCAGATAAATGAGAATTCTTACCAAAGTAGCTTTAATAATAACAATTATGCCTATCCATGATAACCATTTGGATTTCCATGATTTCATTCTCGTGTCCATTCTTTCACCGATAGGTTTCTAGATAGATGATGTTCTCATATCTTTTTCAATTGGGATTCTAAGTATGAACATGGAAGAGATCCAGTCTTAAAGTCCAATGCCTTTATTATTTGATGCTGAATTTTCCTTTTAGTGTAAAAAAATTAGAGACTTTGTCTTTATTGGAAACTTGTCGTGAATCTAATGCATAATTGTCTTGGATTTTATTAATTTTCAAAGCCTCCCCAATGATTCCCTTTCTAAAAAGAAGAATGTCATCTGTAAATTGCTGATGAGTCACTGCCTTAACATCTGAGGTAATTTCCACTCCACTAATTTTTCCCTAATTATGTAAGTTGATAAATCTATGCCCCAAGGCCTTTTTCATGAGGATAAATAAGAAGGGAGATAGGGGATCTGTTAGGAATACGAGTCCACAAGATAACTAAGAGGGGAGGGGTGAGTTAGTTGTGATCTAGATTATTAAAATTTATACTTTAAAACCAAATCAGAAAATGTAAATGATAACACTGTAAATGCCAACACCATAACACAATATTTGTTGTCGAGGAAACCATGTTAAATGTTAAAGCCTGATGGGAATTAACACCCACAAATAATGTACTAGGAGTATAGTATCCCTGTTAAAAGATATTAGCCCTGTTTGGAGCTTATTACAACATTACAGTACATAGTCCCTATTAGGAGATAGACCCTGTTAGGAGTCAAAGAAAATAGTAGGCTCACTGCCAAGGCACACTTCCCAAAGAAGGTTAAATCCACCCTCAAGGATTCACAATCCGAATCAATTGTATAAAGAAAATACACATTCTAGTGAACTGTCTGATAGAAACTATCTTTGCTTGGTTTGTTCCAATGAATTATCAACTCTGCTTATATCCAGTAGTCAACAAGCTTCGCAGCTTCCACACCTCTCTGTCCTTATATTTCTCTTTCACACTTCTCCACAAGAAATTGTCATTCATATATACCCTCTTACAATAATTCATTAGGTGGCTAGTTAAGATTTCCTAATACATAAATAACTATGTCGGCTAATTAAGGCTTTCCATCATACAGATAATTACAAAGCCCCTTGCTCAGATACACATGGTATCTATAAAAAGTATACAAAATTTACAATCCATTGCATATACTTCCATATCCATAATTCACTCTCACAATTAATTTCACGCGCACATGTCTGAAGTTGACCAGGAAATAGGTCTTCTCCAGAATACACGCCAGAACTGACATCATCAGTATCCTAAAAGAAATCAAACTCAACCCATTAGACTACCATATGTCAGTTGTCCATCAGTAAGATCGTGAGTTCTGGAATATCTTGGCTAGAAAGATATACCTGAAACACAGAGACCTGCTCTGTCCAGAATCAAAGTTACAGTCCAGAAAACCAGTCTTCACTAAATCAACTGTAACATCCATAGTAGGTAACATAAAGTGAAGAAACCTTAGGAATAAGGTCAACACACATCCTTCTACATAAACCCAACTTTGATCATTCTGAATCATCCGTATAGTGTCTGTACACTCCTTCCAGTTAAGTAGCCAGTCTGTCTTCTCCATAGAAATATATGTTGACATCAATGACAAAACATAATTATCAACAGCATGATAAGTAACCAAAATTGATATCATCCAAAAATCTCCTCCTTTGGCATTGATGGCAACATATGGGAAAATCCATATCCATCAACCCAAAATTACTCTCTCACAATACAATCTTCTCAATATCCTCAACATAAATCTCCCCAAAATAGTAGGGATTTTCACATAGATTTCTTCCCCCTTTGGAAGCAATGGCAAAGGGTTCCATAACTCCTCTATATTATTCAAGTCTTCATGTCCAATCATCTAGGTACAAGATCACCCAAATGTACTCCATAGTATTCTCCTGCGATCACTCCCCCTAAGGAGTAGATCCACACATCAAGTCCAGAGAATGATATAGCTTTGGGACCCACTGGACTAATGTGCATCTGCATCATTTTAGTGTTCACTGGGAGGGGCCATTACCCCAACCGTTCCTCTGAGATATTCAAAAGCATCTTTTGGATAAGGTTTAGTAAATATATCTGCTATCTGTTCCTTGGTTCTAATATATTCTAGTTTAATATCTCTATCTGCTACCTTCTCCCTCAAGAAATGATACTTAATGGAAATATGTTTAGTCTTTGAATGCATTACAAGATTATTTGACATATTCACTGTGGTGGTGTTATCACAATGGATAATCACTGGTTCTTTAAAAATTATTCCAATATCCTTCAACATTTGTTTCATCCAAACAACTTGTGTATAGTTTATTGCAGAAACAACATACTCTGACTCAATAGTAGATTAAGAAATATAGTTCTACTTCTTTCTCAACCAAGAAACCAGCCCTTTTCCAAGGAAAAATGCACCACCACTTGTACTTTTCTTTTCATCCACATTACCTTCCCAATCACCATCAGTAAAAGCCTGCAATGTAAAATCATCAGATTTTTCATACCACAATCCATATTCTATTATTCCTTTCAACTATCTGAAGATTCTTTTCACAGCAGAAAAATGTGTTTCTTTAGGATCTGCCTGATATCTAGCCATAATTCCAACTGCATTGGTAATATCTAGTCTAGTGTGTGTTAGATATTGTAGACCTCTAATCATTGATATGTACTTAGTCTGCCCAACACTTTGATTCTCATCACTTTTAGCTAGTTTGTTCCTTGTCACCATGGGTGTACCAAAAAGTTTACAATCTTCCATTCCAAATTTCTTTAACATTTCCTTAAGATACTTGGTTTGAGATATAAAAATGTCATTCCTACTCTAATTAATTTGTAAACCAAGAAAGAATTTCATCTCACCAATCATTGACATTTCAAACTTGTTCTCCATTTCTTTAGCAAACTTCTTACCCATTTTATCGTTGCCTCCAAAAATGATATCATCAACGAAAACTTCTATAATTAAGATTCCATCTTCATCAGTTCTTAAATAAAAATTATTGTCTTCATTACCTTTTTTGAAACCAAGATGAAGTAGATGTTTATCCAGTCTTGCATACCATGCGCTTGGTGCTTGTTTCAGTCCATATAGTGCCTTCTTCCGTTTGCAAACCATGTTTTCATCATCTGTCAAAGGAAAACCATCAAGTTTCTTAATGTACACTTCTTCTTCTAGATCAACACTCAAGAATGTTGACTTTACATCCATCTGATACACTTTGAAGTCTTTATGTGAAGCATAAGCAATGAATAGTCTCATAGCTTCCAATCTAGAAAAAGGTGCAAATGTTTCTTCATAGTCTATGCCTTCTTGTTGTGAGTAGCCTTTACATACCAGTCTAGCCTTATTTCTTACCACTGTGCCTTCCCCATCCATCTTGTTTATGAAAACCCACTTAGTGCTAATCACATTTTTATTCTTAGGTCTTGGAACCAATTCCCATGTAGTGTTTTTGTTTATCTGTTCTAGTTCTTCTTCAATGGATTTAGTCCAAGATTCATCTCTACATGCTTCATTAGTAGTCTTTGGTTCAACTCGAGAAATCAAACAGATCTCATCTCTAACTCTAGATCTAGTCACCATGCCTTTTCTAGAATCACCAATAATTTGATCTTCAGGATGGTTTATCTTGACATACCTTGGTGTCTTCAATGTCTCAGTAGCTTCGGCATGTTCTTCTTCTTCAATCTCATTCTTGATCATCAAGGTTCCTTCAGGCTCAGCATCAACTTCTCTTGTTTTTGTTATATGACTACAATCATATATTCTTTCCTGAATTTGAAAATTTTCATCTATCCTCACATTGGCACTTTCAATCAGTTTCCTCAGTCTCAGATTGAAACATTTATATGCTTTAATCTTAGTGGAATAACCAAGAAAGATTCCTTCATCACTTCTAGCATCAAACTTGCCTATCTCGTCATCTCTCTTAATATAACATTTACTACCAAATATTCTAAAAAATTTCATAGTAGGTGCATGATCAAACCATAATTCATAAGGATTTTTATTTGTACCTTCTCTAATATGAATTCTGATTAATGTGTACACAGCAGTGCCAACTTCTTCTCTCTAATGAACATGTGACACATTTCCTTCCAGCAACATAGTCCTTGCAGCATCCAATATGGTTTTGTTTCTTCGCTATACTATCCCATTCTGTTGTGGATTTCTAGTGGCTGAAGTCTATCTATGTATTCCATTTTCTTCACAGTATGTATTAAACAACTCTTATATAAAATCTCCTCCTCTGTCTGATCTCAAACACTTCATCTTTAAACCAGTTTCATTCTCAAATTTTGCCTTGAATAACTTAAACTTGTCAAATGCTTCAGATTTCTCTCTCAATTATGTAAACCACATCATTCTAGAAAAGTCATCAACAAAAATTATAAAATACCTTTCACCACAGTATAATCTTGTTCTTATAGGACCACAAAGATCTGTATGCACCAGATCCAACTTCCTTTTTGCTGAATAAGATTTTCTCTTGAAAGTGCTTCTAGTCTATTTCCCCATAACACATTATCTACACATAGTGTTAGATGAATTTACAATTATAGGTAGATATCTTACTTCTTTTGTCATACTTTCCTTCACAATGTTATCAAAATTAACATGAAAAAATCTTTTGTGCCATAACCAACTATCATCAACCTTTGCAATAAAACAAGAAGCTTAAGATGTGTTCAATTCAAATACATTACCTCTATATTTAGAACCAGATGCTATCAAGTCTCCTATTTTACTCTTGATAGAATATTTTCCATTTGTGAAGTTCAGCTAATAACCCTTGTCCAGTAGTTGTCCAATACTCAACAAATTGTGTTTAAGTCCATCAACAAGTAATACATTGTCATTGTTAGTCTTTCCATGCAAAGAAATAGATCCAATTCCATTAATTAGTTTAGGAGTATTGTCACCAAATCTAAAAACACCACCATCATGTCTTTTCAAACTCACAAACTTGTTTTTATCTCTAGTCATATGATGTGAACAACCACTATCTATGACCCATTCAAATTTCTTTTCAACTTGGGATACTAAGCCTTTTTCTTCATGCATAGGTTCATCATACTTAATAGAAATAAATCCAATTTCATCATAGTCACCATCCCCATCATCATATATACCCTCACTTGCATATTAACATTCTTTTTCCTTTACTAAGTAGGGTCATCCGCCTTTCAGCAGAATACTACTAAGCAGGGTCGTCTACCTTTCAGGTTTGAGAAAATGTGGGTGGACCATCCAGAGATGGAGTAGAATATTAAAGACTAGTGGAAGGTGAATATTCATGGCACTGCAATTTTTAGAGTGGTTAAGAAACTTCTCAGCGTTAAACAACATGTGAAGATATGGAGCAAAACTATTTTCGGTGATATTTTTAAAACCAAAAGTCAGCTTAAAAAAGATCTTGATATTATTCAGGAAACTATACAATAGCCTGGGTTGACGGTGGAGCTGAGGGACAAGGAGGAAAGCATCCTACCTAAGACTCATAATGTTATTTCTAAGGAAGAAGATTATTGGAGGTAGAGATCAAGGTCTGTTTGGCTCAAAGCTGGAGATAAGAATACCAGATTCTTCCATTTATCTGCTTCTAAACACAGAGCTTCTAACAGAATTTCTAAAATCAAAGTGGAGGAAGGGGAAATTACTAATGATAAAGATATTTTTGAGGCTATGATTAATTTTTTCTCTTCTTTACTTTCAAAAGATCCCAATCTTGATTTGGAGAATCAGAATGCTCTTCTCGATCACATTCCTTCCATTATCAATGATTCAACTAATCGTGCTCTTGTTGCTATTCCCTCTTAGGAAGAAATCAAGGCAGGGGTTTTCTCTTTTGAAGGTGACAAATCCCCTGGATTGGATGGGTTTCCTATGTTTTTCTTCCAAAAATTCTAGCATATTTTTGAAGTGGACATCTGCAATGCTGTAAAAGAATTATTTGGCTCCAAATCTCTATTTAAAGAGATTAATGCAAACTTTCTTGCTATGATCCCTAAGAAGCTTGGTGCTGATTCGGTGGATGCTTTTAGACCAATTAGCCTTTGCAATTCAGTGTACAAAAATCTCTCTAAAGTTCTTACCTCTCATCTGCTGACTCTTCTTCCTCAGATTATTTCCCCACAACAAAGTGGCTTTGTGCCTGGCAGGCAGATTCTTGATTAGATTTTGAAGGTTCATGAGGTCATCCACTCTACCCAGGTCTCTCTTAATTCTGGTTTCCTCCTTAAGTTGGATCTTTCAGAGACCTATGATTGGGTGGATCAGGATTTTCTAATCAAAGTTCTTAGATCCTTTGGATGTGGAGAGATATTCCTTCAATTGATTTTTCAGCTTATTAGTACTTCTACAGCTGCCATTTTGATCAATGGATCTCCTTCTAGGTTTTTTAAACCTTTCGGCGGTTTAAGGCAAGGAGATCCTCTTTCTCCTATCCTCTTCTCAATTTTGGCCAAATGCCTGGGGCACCCTTTTCAGAAGATTGCTTTTAATGGGTCTTTTAAAGGCCTTTCCCCTTCCTCAACTTCCAGTCCTTGCTCGCATGAACAGTTTGTGGATGACACCATCATAATGGGTTTTTCTTCTATTTAGGAAGCCAGGAATATAAAAATGGCTCTTACTACCTATTCCCTTGGCTCAGGTAAAATTATCAACTAGGATAAGAGCTCCTTATATTTTATTAATACTCCTGAGGAAAGGTAGCATAGAATTGCTAGAATTATAGGCTGCAGAATTGAGTCTCTTCCTGCTACCTATCTGGGTCTCCCTCTAGGTCTTAAACCTCCAGACTTTTTCTGGGGTGGTATTGTTGACAGATTTAATAGGAAGCTGGCTGGTTGGAAAGGATCCATCCTGAGTCAAGGTGGCAAACTTAAGCTCTTTAAGGCGTCTTTGCAAAGCCTCCCTATCTATGCTCTCAGTCTTTTCAAGATCCTTGGGAAATATGCAGATGTCATTGAAAAAATCCAGAGAAATTTTCTGTGGTTGGGAGTGGAGGAAAAAAAGAGATTAGCCTTAGTTGCTTGGGACAGGGTCTACACACCTAAAAAGTGGGGGGGGGGGGGCTGGGTATCCGCCCTATTAGAGCTACCAACTTGGTCCTGCTGGAAAAATAGATTTGGAGAATTTTTGGTGTTAAAAGAGAATGGAATGACATCATTCATAAAAAAATACCTCTTCTCTTTTTCCCATATTTCAAAATTTTGGAAAACTGACCTGAAAGTGCAAGGATCTTGTATCTGGAATAGTATTCAGAATTCTAAGGATGCAGCTTTTAAAGGGGCTAAGTGGTTTTTAGGAAATGGTAGACAAATTCATTTTTGGGAAGATTGTTGGATTAAAGATTATCCTCTAAATTCTATTGCTTCTTTTCAACTCTTCATCAATTAGTGTATTTAGAGATATGGAGCTATGGTCAGGGACTATTGGAGGAATGGCTCGTGGGTTGATCTATCCCTTTCTTATGAGATGTTAAAACTTCTTATGTTGGACCTTGTGATCTAGAAGGTTATGATTCCTAGTGAAGACAAACTCCTTTGGGGAGTTCTTCCTTCTGGAATTTTCACGGTTGCTTCTTGTTATGAGATTTTATTAAAG
>MU223813.1:646082-659663 GCA_018584345.1 Thuja plicata | reverse complement strand
ATATATATATATATATATATATATATATATATATATATATATATATATATATATATAGTTTCTATTTTTGATAGAAAGGTAACATAAATACCTATTTTCTAGATATTTTTTATAATTTTTTTTCCTAATCATTGGAAATATTTATCTGAGTACTAACATCCTTTATTTGGGTTTGTCAAATGAATTAATTTGATCCCGTAAAAAATTAATTTCAAAGTGATTTTTTGACAATATTTTATGGGTGCAAAGCAAACTCAATTACACGTGTAAGTGAGGACTAGAGATATTATACCAAAGAGAGTTTGATCCAAGAGTATTTTAGGTAACCATTTTCAATTTACTCCTTCAATGTGACCTCTCAAGGCTTAAATAATGATATTTTCTAAAAAAAGGTAATTTCACAAAAAATCAAGATTCTCAAAAAAGTGGGACACACTATTATGGGACCACCTAAGTTTAAAAAAACTAGCAATGTTTTGGTTCTTCTATTTGATTTGGACAGTATCAGAAATTAACAATATTTTTGGTCTTTCTATTTGATTTGTGTAGTATTAGAAATTTTAGGGCTTTGTCTAATTTTAGCCACTTCATCCCATTTTCTAGCGATACCAGCTTCCATTGATTACCATAAGCTTGCTATTTATATTCAGGTCTTACCTAACATACTAAAGACATTCTTTAACATATTTATTTTTTTATTTATAATTGGGTTGCATTATCAGTCAAATATATAAAATGAATGATACAGATGAAATTTATTATAAGATTTCAAATATGGAAAAATTGATATATCATTCATTCTCAAGTATGAAGAAGATTTGGCTACAATATGTTTGACCATTCTTTTAGCTTTGTTTACATTTTTCTTTTTCTTTTCATGTACACAAAAGCCACTTTCTGATCGAGTTTTTCATTTTTAACTATTGCAACAAATATAAAAGTACTAGTAAATTAAGATCATGACTATTATGTGTTCTCTCTTGGTTATCTTCCAATTAATTTTTGATATCTAAAATGAAACTGCTTTATTTTTGCAGCTTGATCAAATTATTCAATCAGCTACAACAATCAAAGCATTGCCTTGAATTTAAGTTTAATCATGAAATCACCATTATAAGCAACATCAATTGGTTTTTTCCTAGGGCAGTCTCCACTTGTTTTTACAAGCTATAATATATGCGGAAAGAAGCTAGTTAATAATTGACAACTTGTCTTTAATTTCTTAAGCAGAGTTACCTTTATATTCCCTTCAGTTGTATTTTAATTATGGACGTCATTGAGTTGTCTTTCATGTTAATATTATTGTTCCTTGGCCTCCTTCATGGTTGTCTTCTTCTGTAGCCATTTCTATTTCCTATTTGATGGTTTTCCTATTTGGATGTATATCATTCTATCACGATTTATGTTACCTTGCCAATGGAACTTTATAACAATATATCTATTCTTCATAAATATCTATATAAGGGAAGTTAAAATGTGTAAAGGACTACTAGAAAAATTTCCCATGTTCTCAATAAATTTCTTTAAAGCCCTTGTTCTTTGCAAATTCCCCTTAAGTCCTTATTCTTAGCAAAGGCAAAACGCAAATAAAACTATCATGGAAGTTTAAGAATGTATTTCTAGGATATGTGAAGTTCCCATTTTTTCCTAGGTCTATTGATTTATTTGTTTTAACAACACTCTCACTAGATATTCTATGTTGAAAATACAACTTCTTTAAGTCTTGTTCAATACATACGCAACAAACTGGAGCATTTAAATGGAGAGTTTCTTTTGTACAGGTCTACATCAAAAGGTTGTCATCATACTTTTGCTAACCTTGAGCATCTAAGTCAGTTGTAAATGAATTTTTGGCTTACAAAAAAGTTTAGGAATCAAATTTATTTTAAAACCATGGCTACTAATTAGGAACAACATGCTTGGTTATGGTTTAAATCTGCCAAATTTGTGCCAATTGAAGATATAAGTTGTGCACAATCCATAAAGATTATTGTTATGGGTGATGGATTTGATTGTGTTTTTTATTTATTAGATATGCTAAAATCCACTAACAACAACAAATATTGTGACAATCTGAAAGAAGCCATCAACTATTGATGAATATATAGCTTTCAAACATGTTTGCAAATCAAATTCATTTCAAACCTATGGCTACTAAATGGGAAAACAATGCCTTGGTTATGGTTTAAATCTACCAAATTTGTGCCAATTGAAGATATAAGTTGTGCACAATCAATAAAGATTATTATTATGGCTGATGGATTTGATTGTGTGTTTTTTTTATTACATCTGCTAAAATCCACTAACAGCAACAACATATATTGTGACAATCTTAAAGAAGCCATCAACTATTGATGAATATCTAGCTTTCAAACATGTTTGCAAATCAAATTGATTTCAAACCTATGGCTACTAAACGGGAACAAAATGCCTATGTTCAGCTTAACTTTGTTGATATTGTACCAATTTGGAAAGATGTGTAAGTTTTTTTTTTTTTTGGCAAAAATGGCTATGCCATTGAATATTTTATTTATATAGAAACCTGTTTCAAGGGCTCAGGAGGGAAAAAAAATAGGAAAGGAAACCCTCCTTCCTTGCCATTACAATCTTACAATCTTTACACAGCCATTAGAGGCTAATGAAAACTAAGCTAATAGCTTAAAATATTTGAACATCTGTTGCCACATCTACAAAAGATGAGATAAATGTCTCACTGTACAATCGATAGAGGCTAAATATTTACATTCTCCCCTGAGTATATAAAAAACTATGCAGATATGCTATCCCACTCTGCCAAAGTCGAGGGCGAAGATACCATGTATTACAAAAATTTTAACCCCCCAAAATATTAAAGAACAATCTACATTATTCATTTTGTTTTTCCCTTTCTGTGCCCAGATGTGACTAATGGTGTCTGTGAGGTTGACGCAGCTGGAGATATGTTGCCCGATTCACCATCCACATAGGTGAGCACCGTTATGAACCTGTCAAACAACAAAAATGCATTCGCTACCATTCCACTTGGCATAATGTCCATAAAATTAATTATTTCTTTTCGCAGATAAACAATATATCATCCCTGTAGAGCGAGCTTTAATACATCGTATAAGCAAAAAATTTCCTTTTTGGTGTCTAACTCTGCCGGGTGGAAGAGGCCCCATACCCAAGCCATAGATGGCCATAATTGATACCCGTTTAATTCTTCTTGAAGCTCTTCCATTGAGATAAAGTCCTCTTTAATTAACTTCTTTGACATTTTAAAAAAGACATCAAAATCTGGCACCATATCATACCAGTTTGAAAGGAAGATCGACACCATTTGAGTGTGTAGGAGATGTCGAGGAGCATTTGGAAACTTGATAGTGTCACCCATAATGCCTTTAATGGAATCCAGTACAGGTTCTGGGAGCTGTCAAAATACAATGTTCATCTATCGACCTAGATATGGGCCTGAAATTGGGTACTCCCAATGCTGTACTCTCAATGCAATTCTCATATTTAGCTCTCTATAATCCATTTTCTTATTAGAAAAAACCCCAATTTTAAGACCTTTCTTTGTCTCAACAGATCCAAAATGAACCTACTGTGTGTGATAAATAGGTCTAAACTTGATGTATACGTCATGTTTGAAAAATGTGAATTTTCTTGGGGAAAAGGACTGCATGTGTTTGGGATTTTGGTAGTCTGGGGAACTTTCTCTATATTGATTATTACATTTATAGAGGACATATATCACCTGATTTTTATCCTTCTTGGCATAGATGAAATCTGTTGAATCTCCACCTCCTCACTATTATGTCAAATCACATTGAGGTCACTTTTTTCCTTCATTACTACCTCTCCTAGTCACCTATGCCAACACCTTACACACTGATTTGGGTGACCTCTATCTACTTACCAAGCCCAAAAAATATTATGGTGTCATGATTTGACATGTTTATGTCCTTTGTGACCAGTTGATCACCCTCAACTATCACATCCACATCTTGCTCGCTTTACATATTACATTCTCCTTGTAGATATTCTGGTACCTCTGACATATGGACATGTACAAATTCTCTCTCCCAGTCCATCAAGGTGCCGTCAGCCCCCAAGTTCACTAGCTAGTCAGCTAGTTTGTTCCCTTCTCTATAACAATAGGATACCATGTATAAAGGCAATTCTGAGAGAGTAGTGATCACTTCTTGTAGAGTATATTTGATTTCCCAATTGACCGCTGCTTGTTTGGATAGATATGAGATTATTAGGAGAGAATATGCCTTGATATGAAGGTCCCTAATGCCCAATTGATATGCTGATCTAATCCTGCACAAAAGTGCCCTTGCTTTAGCCATATTATTCGTGCCATTTGGCAGAGTGCAATATGTAGCTAATATTATAGATTTATCTTGTTTTCTCAGTATGAAACCCGCACCACTTTTCCCTAGGCTTCCTTTACTTGCTCCGTCAAAATTTAGTTTGATTTTCTTTGAATCTGGTGGTGCCCATTTAATGTCTTTTTGCACTGTTGCTTTTGGCATATTTCCAATTAAGACTCCTGAGAATGGGATGCAAATCTGTGGCAATCGTGATAAAATTACATTATCATATGACATGTAAGTTGAGGATATCTTTTTTTCCCTCGATACATGTGCATTCACCATTTCTAATGTGAATTTATCCACCATGTTGCAGACCATGTTTATAAGAGAAAATTGCTTCCTAAATATCCTCTTGTTTCTTTCCCACCAAATACACCAAACTATGGTTGCCGGAATAACTCTCCATATGCTTGAGAAAAATGATTCTTGATGTAACAAAGGCCATTGTTGGAGCATAATTTGTAATGAGTTGTGTAAGGGACCACTCCATCCTAGTTTTCCTAGAGCCCATGTCCATATTTCTTGTGAGAAGTCACAATTTACAAGGAGGTGATTTGTGTCTTCCATATCTTTCCTGCATAGCAGGCAAGGGAATGTGTCCATAATCCCCAGTCTTTTGAGCCTTACACTTGTTAAGATCCTATCTTGGGTAGCTAGCCAAAAGAAAACTCTAATTTTTGGGAGTATTGCACTGTGCCATGCGAGATTAAGAATGGAGTTAGGTAGTGGAGGTGCCTAGACAAGAGATTGATATCCTGCTTTGACTGTATATTTGCTTGTCTTGCTATTCATCCATAATAATCTGTCACAGTCACCATTGAATGATATAAATCATGAATTCAGGATATCTTGCATTTCTTGTTTCTTCGATTGTGGGATCTAAAAGTGTGAAATGTCTTTCCATTGTGCTTTACCATTTTGAAAACATATGTAGTCTGCAACCTTATTTCCCCATTGTAGCTCAATTATTTGTTTAAATCTCTATAAATTTGGGGTCATGTGTAACTGAGGGTAGCCATTCCATGAATCTTGCCAAAACAGAGCTTTAGTGCCTGAATTTATTTGCTGAGAAAGGTTAGGTAGAATGACCGCTCAACTTTTGATAATAAAGTTCCACATATCTGAACAATACGGAGGATTGCTAATTGATAAAATTCTCTCTGGGTCTTTCAAAACTAGGTATTTATCTCTTACCACCTTAGCCCATAGACTATTTGGGTAGTCATAAATCTTCCAGGCAAGCTTTGCCCCTAGGCTAAGGTTCCTTTCTTGAATTTTGTGAAAACCTAGGCCCCCATTCTCTTTTGGTTTGCAGAGGTTTCTCCAAGATACCAGGGGTATTTTGGTTTTGTCATCCATATTGCTTTTCCATATAAAGTCTTTTAGGTATTTCAAGATTTTTTTCATCACTCTAGGAGGTGTTGAGATTACTGACATGATGTAATTTGGGATGGAGCCAAGGACTATTTTTTCTATCAAAATTCTTCCTGCCAAGGATAGCCACCTTGCTTTCTATGAGGCAATTTTGTCTCTAATGTTTGACAGTATTCCATCCCAGAATGTGATCTTGTCTTTGCCTTGAAAAAGGGGAATTCCCAAGTATTTTCTAGGAGTGGTAGCCAGAGAGAATCCCAAAATTCTCTAAATAACTCTACTTGCCATTTTGCTAGTATTAAATATGAAAATTTTAGATTTTCCTTCATTTAGTTTTTGACTCGAGGCCTCGCAATACTCTGCCAATGTTTCTTTGATGAATTTTTCTTATTTCACACATCCCTTACCAAAAAGTAACGATTCATCTACAAAGAGTGTGTGTGAGATTTTAATCTGTGACTGTTTGATTGAAATGCCTTCCCAAATGCCCTAGTTTTTCTGCATTGAAATGAGTCTGCTGAGACCCTCTGCAAGGATAATGAATAAAAATGGTGAAAGAGAGTTGCCTTGTCTAACTCCTTATGTAGATGAGAAGTAACCACATGAGGATCCATTAATCATTACTGAAAATTTGGCACCTGTGGTGCAGGACATAGTCCATTTTATCAATTTTTTATCAAAACGCATTTTTTCCATTACTGCTTTCAGAAATTCCTAATTGACCCGATCATATGCCTTGGTCATGCTGAGTTTAAGGACCATTGCTGGGAGGTTTTATTCTTTGATGGAATGTAGGACCTTTTGTGCTATCAATGCACCTTCCATAGTTTCCTTTCTAGGCACAAAACTGCCTTGTTGTTCTGAGATGATTTTTGTGATCAATTTTGCCCAGCCGAGTTGCCATTAGTTTTGAAATTATCTTGTAAATGGTATTACTCAATGATATTGGTCTAAAATTAGCAAAAGGAGAAGGTTGTGGACATTTTGGAATGAGTGTAATAGTTGTGTTATTGAACTATCTCAACATGCATGAATGTTTCCTAGCTTCCTCTGCTACCCTCAGAATGTTCCTCCTCATAAAGTCCCAACATTTCTAGAAGAAAAATGGAGTGAGTCTGTCAGGGCCCGGGGCCTTGTCTGATTTCATAGAAAAAACTATATCTCGTACTTCTTCTAGTGTGAAGGGAGCCAATAGGGCTCTATTGTCCACATCTGTAACCAAATTTGGGATGCAACTCAGAATAGGGGGATGTTGGGTGGGGGCTGCATTTGGGTTCACTGAGAGGAGCTGGGAAAAGAATCTGGCAGATTCATCTTGAATATCCCTCTGATTCTTAAGGATCATGTCATTTCCATCCTTAATTTGGAAGATATAGCTTTTATGTCTCTTTATTTTGGTAGACATATGGAAGAAAGACGTGTTTCTATCTCCTTCTTCGAGCCACATTTCTCTTGACCTTTGTCTCAAGAAGATTTCCTCTCTCAAAAGTATTTCTTCTAGTTTTTGATTAAATTGAGCCTGTTCCTCATAGATTTCCACATTCATGCCATAGTTAAGAATATAATCCTTAATATCTTCTAATTTATTTTGAATTTCCTTTTTCTGCGAGAAGATGTTTCCAAAAGAATTTTTGTTCCATTGCTTCATGTTGATTTTCATAAATGTAAGTTTTTTGGATAGTTTAAAATTTTTTGTACCCGGTGTCCTTGGTACTTGAACCCACCAAGTTTGAAATAATCTAATGAAATTTGGGTCTCAAAACCACATTTTCTCTATCTTAAAGTGATGTCATTTCAAAATGGGTTGGTGAATAGTTTGGATTTCAGTAGATAAGGCAAAGTGATCCGATCTGGTGAGAGAGAGAATAGAAGATTGACATATGCCATGTTGAGCCAACCATGGAGAGTTCACCAAAAACCTATCTATTCTACCACCAACAAAGTTTCTGCCTTTCCTTTTATTTGACCATGTTATTTTACCATTCGGTGGAATACAGTCAAAGAGCTGGTTTCCATCTATGAAGTTACGTAAGTCATCTATGACTAGGGGAGAAGGGGTGCCTCCCCCCATTTTGTCTTGAGTGTCTAGATATGCATTAAACCCCCCAGAATAATCTTATTTCCATGCATACCACTCAATGCTACTTGGGATTTATGTTTGTTCCATAGGATTGCCAACCCTCCCGCCGCACCTGTAGCTGCAAAAGAGAGAAACCCCTAATTATGCCAGTTTGGGAAGAGTTTCTTAGCTGCGTCTTCTAAAATCTTGGTCTCTTGATGTAACATCAGATCAGTACCTCCAACCAAAATCTAATTTTTAGTCATCCAGGATTTGTTAGAGGCATTTAAGCCTCTAACATTCTATGTAATAATTCTCATATTCTATTCAAAGAGCAGTTAGCTCTCCTACTTCCATTAAAATGCTTTGAGATCAACACCGAAGCCTCATCCTTACACTTCCTGGGTGTTTGTTGAAAGTTAATAGTTAGCTGTGTTCCTTGAGCTATCTCTTCTCTTAGCTTGTTAATTATAGATGGTCTGCCCCTTGATTTCTTTAGTGAGCTCAATTTAGTTGTTTCCGATAGATCTATCTCTGATTGGAATATTGAGCACACTATGTCTTTCTTACTAGAAAGATCCTCTGTATTCGTATCTTGCAATATAAGATGGTCACCAATATCTATATTCGAATCTAAATTTTGTTCTAAACCACTGTGAAGATCATCAAGTTTGTTTGCTGCCACCTTGAGGATAAGTGACTCCATCATAAGATCTTGTTCCAAATTTTCCATATTAGCGATTTGAGTGACACTTGGCCAATTGACGTCCTCTTGTGTGTTATCTAGGAGAGTGTGAATATGGCCATCTTTTGTTTGTGGAGAAGGAACCCTACTAGGTCTATATAAGAGATTTTTACTTTCAGTGACTAGGGGACTTAAATATGGGAATATGATCTTATCTGAGGGGAGAGTAGCTTCCTCAGTGAATTTGGGTGAATCCCCCAAGTCCACCAGAAGGAGATTTCCCTTATTAACTATCTTGTTTGATGCTGAGGGAGCTGAGAGATTATAATGGCTACCCAAGTGGGCCTGGTAATTCCAAAAGTTTCTAATAGTGGTCCCCGAATCTTGATAGACTACCATGTCTTGGGCAGGTAGGGATGTCTTCCCGGAGCTAGGAGGGGCACTTAGAAGCAAAAGAGTTGTACCCTAAGGCTGGGAAGCACAGAAGAGCCATATGAACTTATGAAGGGTGCTAAAAAAATTTGCGATCATGCAAAAGATTACTATTGTTAACTGCCTTCTTATTCTAAAGATTAATCTTGAATTTACCAAGGGTAGAGCAAGAGGCTGGATTAGAAGAATGATCCTTACAAATGGCCACCTCCGTGACCCATAATTCTTGGCAGTTAATATTCAGGTGGCCTAGGTGAATTTAGCGCTTGCACACAATGTGTTCTTCTAGGACCTTAATGTCTTGAAGCCAGGAACCCCATTTAGATTTTACCTGAATAGCCGATGGGAGAGCCTTAGAGTTTTCAACCAGAATACAAACCCTAACTTCCATGTGGGTAAGTTCAAAAGGGAGGAGATCATGCCTAATGAAAATCCCCAATTTATTTGCTAGAATCTCAATAATATCTAGGTCTCTGTATTCCAATGGGAGAGCTAGGAATGCTAGTCACTAGGGGAAGAAATGACAGGGATGTTGTTGAGAGTTAAAATTTGGGGACCAGATGGAAGTAAAAAGTCATGCTCCCTCACATAACCAACCTTTCTCTCTATGAACCAAATCTCTGTGAGCCTTTGATTTAAATATGGCTATAAAAAAATGACTAGACCCATTAAGAATAAAGAGGTCTTGTAAACCTGTCAAAGATTTAAGAGCCCATGCATTGAATGCAGTAAAAGATATATTGTTATTAGCACACTTACCGATCTGGGCATTTTGTTGTAGGACACCAATATGGTTCTGGAGCAAGTTTTCAGGAAGAACAACAAATGCATGAGTGTTAGCAGCACTTTCCTAGACTGGAGGGTCATGAACCTTCTTTTTTACCCAAATTTTTTGTTTCTTTCCCTCTTTTGGATTGAAGGGGGCTCTAGAAGGAGCTGATTACGGATCCTATGCTAGCTCTTTGTAATGAAACCTTGTTCTGCGGTGCTGCAAAGTAAGATTAAGAGAAATTAGGGAGGATTCCTCACAAATATAAAAAATGGGTTGTTTAACCTTAAGGAGACTTGGTTTCTGAAACCCATGCTTGGAGGTTTCCCAACCTGAATGATCCTTGCGGTGGAAAAGGTGCTGGGGACCTCTGTTCTTTAAAAATAATTCTCCTTTTGGTGGGGGCTTCCTGATGAGAGCTACACCAAAATGGTCTAGAGTGGGAGGGTTAAGGGGATGATGACCGAATGAGGCCCTGGGGCATGAGTCTGTCAGGCCAGGATCCAATTTGTCAGAGGGTGTTGAGTGAATAGGTTTTTCCCGCCCAAAATTATTTTGAAATTGTAGAGTGGATAGTTTAATCTGAGCCCCATGAGACCTCTAAAAGGCCATTTTAGAGGATTCCTAAACCTCAGGCAATCTCAAACCCTCAAATCCATCATAAGGCAAAAACTTATGCGAGAACCCTTGGACATTCGTAGGCTCCAACTGATCTAGGGCGGAGGAGTTTGATATTGGCACCTTATCTATCTGCTTGTGTTATGAGACTAACAGGGATAAGGGCATTTTTTCCTTATAAACCTTATTAGCTACTTTTTTTTATGAGAAAATGAGGGTTAACGAACATGGGTTTTGCAGGTCTGACCACTACCTTGCCGCTAAAATTTTTTAGTAAATCCTTCTAGCCCTTTTGGTCTAGATATTTCTTTGCATATTCATGCATTTGGAAACCCTCAATACTATAATTTCTGTCTAGTTTCGATGTCCTTTGAACAATAGGTTGATGCCTAAAAATGTTGGCCCAGCTGTTGTCGATGTTTTTCCAGTTCTCATGCCTACTCCTCTGAAAAGTACCATCATCTACCTAGCTGTTCCTGCCATTTCTGCCAACGGTGCCCTATTGCTCCTACCATCACTGTGCCTGCCAACGGTGCCCTGTTTCTCTTGCCATTTTTATTAAGTGATTTAACTTGGAAACTGCTTCTTTAAAGACTTGTAAGTTACTCAAGATATAGATTATATTTAATTAAAATAGATTTCAAGCATGGAAAACAAATCTGATTTAATCAATCTATTGTAAAAAATGAGAAGCTTAGCTGATAAAACAAATTTTAAATAAGTTAAAAAGGAACTATGAATTTTAGGATCAGATTCTAAACCCTGTAAAGTTGCTTAGTTTCTCCTTTCAGATATCCATCTTTCAACAAATTGGAGCTACAGAAGTTTGGTTTTCGATGCTATAAGAATGAGTAATTTAGATATAATGTTAAGGAGTGGCCAAAAATGATCAACGAAACTAAACTATGCTTTTGACAACATTTAATAGGAGTGCCTAGTGTTTCCATTGCTAAATAAAATGAAGAGAAATATGGTCAATTTTTGTCTTCTAGTTTTGACTATGTTTTTCAATGGTTGCTAATATTTCACATTAAATTCTCTAATCCATCATTAAGGCAGATAGGTAGAGGATTTGTTTACAAAATATGATGAAAATAATCTATTATATCTGAAAATGGGATTTATGAAATGGGAGGTGTTCAGGAGTATGATTTCATATTAGTGTTTTGTAGTACCTTACAACCTCTTGACCTTACACACTCGATCATATAAAATATGTGTTTGATTATGATGTTTAATTTAAGACACTTGATCATCAATTTACTGTTATAATGAAATTAGAATGTGATGCTGCCATGTTACAATTTTATAATAGTAGAAAAATATTTAGAGTGCTTAAATATCAAATTTCATTATCTTCTACCCATAGAAAAAAACATGATTTCAAGTTCCAAACCAAAACTTTTTCATTCATTGATCAACTGTTATAAGCTACTCATGCATTCCATAGAAGATTTTGTTTATTTGGGGTAACATTATGACATATTTCTAACAATGATCAAACTGTGAATTATGCTACACTGCAACTCTTATTTTATTCTACACTGCAACTCTTGTTTTATTGCCTTTGATCAATGAATTGTCCTGAATATTTATACTTGATGGGTAAAAAATATAATGATTATGTAATTGAATGAAAGTTTGGATTGTATCAGATGTTAGCTTAAGTTTCATCCATTTTTGATGAATTTCTTTTTGCTATTTGTATCGAGTATTGGAATAAGTTTATGTGTCAACAATATTCTAAGTGAAAAGAATATATAATCACTCTATATTATGAAAAATTTGAGCTAAAAACTCTATAATCAGAAAATAATTAAATTACTAATGACAGAGCAGAGCATGACACAACATATACACAAAGATTAAATTTTTTTCCCAATCACTGGGAATGCACAAAACAATCAAATGGAGACAACATAACAAAGATAATGCTAGAGATATGCACACTTCTTCTTGCTTCTATTAAATTAAGAAATAAATTCTACATTAAACAAAATAAACTTGCAGCTATGTGGGGATGCATACAAATTATCTGAAACAATCAATACTCAACAAGATAATCAATTTAAAATTGTTGTTGCAATAAATTTTTTGATAAAATAGAGCACTAAACAATCTATTTGTTGCTTCATACAAAATAAACAACTTAACTTCTTGCAAATATAAGAAATAAAAAAATTCTTTCCTTTATAGAATAT
The DNA here is from genome assembly GCA_018584345.1 of Thuja plicata. Taxonomy (NCBI): domain Eukaryota; kingdom Viridiplantae; phylum Streptophyta; class Pinopsida; order Cupressales; family Cupressaceae; genus Thuja; species Thuja plicata. The sequence continues at coordinate 647,164 of MU223813.1, read as the reverse complement.
TTTTTGCCCAAAGATAGAATCAAATTTCAAAATATGATTTGAAATTATCTCTCAAAGTCCACACAAAATTTAATTTAAACTTATCTGCAAAAGTCCACAAAAAATCAGATTTAAACTTATAAGTCATAAATTTGAGATGTCATAAAGGATCAGGAAAATCTGATTTGAAAATCCAACACTCCCCCTTTGTCCTGAGCTGACAAATATGATCATGCTTTAGCCAAATCAACCATGCCCAGATTTCTCCTTAGGCACTCAAAACTTGCAATACCCAATGGCTTGGTGAGAATGTCTGCTAGCTTGCGCTCAGACTTGGAAAAATCCATTTTTATTGTACCATTCTCAACTAATTGTCTAATAAAATGATACCTTATTTCCATGTGATTTCTTATTTCATGAAACATGAGATTTTTTTACAAAGCTATTGGGTAAATATTGTTACAAAATATTGTGGTTCCATCCTCTTTTTCCTCCTTCAAATCTGCCAAGATCCTTCTCAGTCAAATAACCTGACATGCTGCTACATTTGCTACTATATATTCAGCCTCTGCTATAGATTGAGCAAATATGGGTTTCTTCTTATAATTCCATAAGATTACACCTGAACCCATATGAAAAACATACCTAGAAGTTATCTTTCTATCATCCAAACTTCCTGCCCAATCACTATCAGTGTAACCAATTAGCCCAGAATACTTTGCTATAGTATACAAAATACCATATCCTCTAGTTTCATTCACATACCTTAGGATTCTCTTTCCCGCCTGCCAATGGGAGTCCTTTGGAGTTTCTATAACACTAATACATTATACCCTAAAAATCAACCAACATTTCCCACTAACGATTAAAATGCTTTTGCTTTATCGATTTATTGAAGGAAAATTTTTATTTTTTTTTAATCCATGCTCGTGTTCATCAGAATTTTGACGAACCTGAGAATATAAATAAAAAAAAGGGGTGATCTCTTTCATTCTTAATTTCATTTTGGTTTAATTGCGCATTGTGGAGTAGAGGCAAAAGGACTAGGGCATCATTGTGCAGAGGGGAGGTCAAAAGGATTTTATTTCCCGAAGAGGCCTCAG
>MU223813.1:616955-628212 GCA_018584345.1 Thuja plicata | reverse complement strand
CACTTTGTGCCAATTACATTTTTATCCTTTGGCCTAGGTACAAGTGTCCAAGTTTTGTTTTTCTCAATTTGTTCAATTTCCTCATTCATTGCTTGTATCCAATCTTCATTTTCTAAAGCATCTTTTATTGTTTTGGGCTCAAATTCACATAACAGACATGTGTTTTTTTTCAACTTTCTTCTTGTCATAACAACAGAATCCTTTGACCCAATGATTTGATCAGAATTGTGATTCCTTCTCACATATTTTTCTAGGGTAGTCTTAGTCCTTGCTTTAGGTTCATCGTCTGTATTCAATTCTAGTTGATTCTATGACTCGACATCTCCTTCAGATAGCTTGGCATTCACTTCCAGTTGCTTGACAACTCCACTTTGTGACTCGACAGGTGCATGCTGTTGTTTAGCAGTAGTCTCAGGTAGTGAATTAGAATATTCCTTATCCAGATATGTGAATTATCTGTAGCTTTTAGGTTCTTGTGCACTTTTAGCTTCATTTCTTTTTGCAAACTCATCAATTCTTACATTTGCACTTTCAACAATTTTGTTAGTATTAGAATTCAAACATTTGTATGCTTTTCTTTTTGTTGAATAACCAAGGAATATACCTTCTTCACCTTTAGAATCTAGTTTTCCATTTCTATTTTCTTTTAGTAGAAAGCATTTGCTTCCAAAGAATTTAAAATACTTTACACTAGGTGCATAACCATACCAAAGTTTATAAGGTGTAGCATGTGTACCTTTCTTGACTTGAACTCTATTCAGTGTATAGACTGCAGTACTTACAGCTTCTTTCTAATACTTCTGTGTAACATTTTTCTCCATCATTAGTGTTCTTGCATAGTCCATAATAGATATGTTCCTTTGTTCAGCAATACCATTTTGTGGAGGAGTCCTAGGTGCAAACATTTGTCATTTTATACCTCAGTCATTGCAAAACCTTTTAAACTCATTAGAAATAAACTCTCCACCTCTGTCAAATCTTAAGCATTTCAAAATTTTTCTTGTTTCCTTTTCAACTTTAGCTAAGTACCATTTACATAACTAGAATGCATCAGATTTTTCCTTGACAAACATTACAGTCATCATCCTTGAATAATCATCAACAAATTGAATAAATTATCTAGCACCACAATAGCTTCTTTCTCCAATGGGACCAAAGAGATCAGTATGGACCAATTCCAAAATTTCCTCTGATACATGTGTTTTTCTCTTGAAACTAGACTTAATCATCTTTCCTAGTTGACATTGTTTACACATAGTATTCTCAGGTTTCTTTAACTTAGGAAGCCCTCTAACCTTTTTCAGTTTTCTTATGCTTACCAAGTTGTCAAAGTTCACATGACACAACCTCTTATGCCATAACCAAACATCATTGTACTGTGCAACCAAACATGTTTCTTCAGATAAATCCAGATAAAATAAGTTACCTTTAGTTTGATCACCATTGCCAACTAATTCTCCAGTAGAATCATAGATCTTTGCCTTTCTGTGATGGAATTCAACTTTGTAACAAGAATTGTTCAACTGTGCAACACTCAGCAAATTATATTTAAGATCATCAAACCAATACACATCATCAAATATTATTCTGTTAGTCAGGTTAATCAATCCATTACCCTTGATAAGACATGGTGAATCATTACCAAATTTTACATATCCTCCTTTACATTGGTTTAAGGTTTCAAACTTATCTTTTTCGCCAGTCATATGATGGAAACAACCACTATCAATGATCCAACAATCATTTTTGCTCATATAAGAGATTAGTGCAGTTTTCTCATCATCATCAGAATCTTCTTTCATTGCAACATAAACAACTTTTATATCATTGTCATCAGAATTATCAGTGTCATTGTCAGAAGTTTCTTCAGCAATATAACAAGATTTCTTACCTTTGTCTTTGTAATCCTTATATTTCCTGAAGTCTTGGTCATCCTTTCTGTCTTTTTATTCCTTGTATTTTTTGTCCCTTCTTTCATCCTTTTCATTTTTTTCAGGACATCTAGCAGCTATATGACCAACTTTGCTGCATGAAAAACAAATAGGTATGTGCAGGATCATGGTATGCCAAAAAGTGGCAATGTGAAAAAGAAGTCCTGATTGGTAGACTGATTGAAACATATCTATAACTTTCAAATTGTATAACATTTTTTAAATCTGAAACATGTGTCACATTCTATGCTTCACCTACTATAAGAAAAAAAGAAAAAAATTTCAATTTGATTAAGTTTAGACTAAGTTAAGGTGGTCAGACATGGGAGTTTTTATATTTTGAAAAAGTTGTAGAAGAAAAATCATAATTAATTATTTACTTGGAAAAAATTACAAAAAAATATGCATCACATCTGTACGTGAGTCTACTACTTATATATAGAGTCTAGAAAAAAATATTATGATTTGATTGTGTTTAAGGTGGTCAGACATACACCTACTTCTTATCTTTTTAGTCTTGATTGATAGACTGATTGAAAAATAGCTATAGCTTTCAAACAATATAACATTTTTGAAATCCTAAACATGATTCACATTCTATGCTTTTCCTACTACAATAAAAAATTAAAAAGATTTCAATTTGATGAAGTTTAGACTAAGTTAAGGTGGTCAGACATGAAATTTTTTATATTCGGGAAAAGAAGTAGTAGAAAAATTATAATTAATTATTTACTTAGAAAAAAATCACAAAAAAATATGCATCACATTTAGACATGAGTCTACTACTTATATCTATAATCTTGTAAAAAAATATTATCATTTTATTGTGTTTAAGGTGGTCAGACATACACCTACTTATCTTTTTCCTGAAATTTTCATACTACCTCATATAAATTTAAAATTTCACCATATAGAATATTTATTATTTTAAAATGGCTTGTAAAAAAGAAACTAAATTCAATTTTCTATAGATTCTCTTCTTACACATTTTTTTTATATAAGATCGATACCTTGCTCAAATTTTTATGTCAACTTTCCTAAACCTGGTTTTCTAAATTTTTATTGCCACTTAAGAGCCTAGTTTGGCATACCATGATCCTTCACATACCCAAATAATAGGAATTTTACCTCTATATTTTCCTTTTCCTTTGGATATTCTTTTTGCCATGAGTGCTTCAAGTTCTTCAAGATCATCATCAGAAGTGTCACTATCACTGTGCACATGTTTCTTTCCTTTCTTAGATTTATTGAGAACCAGCGGTGATCTAAAAGGAGAATCAATCCCTTGTGGATTATAGTTATCATAATTTGACTTTTAAAATGCAGTGAGTCTGCCTATCAGATTTTCCAGATTTAGATTATTGTTAGGAGTACAGCTCAGTTCTCGAATTGCAAAAACTATAATAGCATATATAGGAAGTAAATTTCTCAGTACCTTGCTCATAATAGTGTTCTCATCAATTGTTCCATGAGCCCCTCTAATGGAATTTACAACTTCTTTTATTCTACCATAGTACTGAATGACATTTTCACCTTCTTGCATTTTCATCTCATCAAACTTACCTCTTAGACTTTCTGATTTAGCCCTTAGCACATTTGTGTCTCCACTATAGATATTTGCAAGTTTGTCCCACATCTCTTTTGCATTTGTGCATCTCGTTATATCATCAAACTCAGAATAGCTCAATGAGGAGGCGATCTCCAACATTGCTTGATTATGCTCTTGCTTTTCTGTCTGTTTTATAGCTGAGAGAGGAGAAGTAGGTGGTACATAGTCATGTTCAATAAGTCTCTTAGCATCATCTCCAATACTAGCCAAATGTAGTTTCATCAAGCTCTACCATGCAAGGAAGTTATCTTTGTTCAGCTTGGGAACCTCCTTATACATCTTGATCTTTTCGCTCTAAGTACCTTCAAACTATTTTTAGTAGACCAAATCTCTAATACCAATTGTTAGAATAAATTTAGAATAACTGAGAGGAGAGAGGTGAATCAGTTATCCTAAGGTCTAGATGTAGCAAATAAAAAATTTCTGTACTTCAGATCTACTCAGTAGCAGTAGCATAAATCAACAACTTTAATCATGCAGTTTACTGTTAATTGAAATTAGCTTGTAGTAACATAACACTAAAGCAAACCATGGGTATTCACACAAGTTGACACAAGTATTTAACATGGAAACCCAATATGGTAAAAACCACTAGTAACATGCTACCAAGTTTTCACTCTTCTGAAGTGATGCCCTATGAGGAGCCAACCCTGTGAAAGCTTACAATAACACACTGCTAGGTGTGACCTGGTTAAAGGATTTAATCACCCTGTCAGGAGTGGCCTTGTTAGAGGACTTATAACATTCCAATTTGAATGTCACCTTGTTAGAGTATTTATACAAATTACTGTTAAGTCAACCTTGTTAAAGGATTTAACTGATACAATGGTAAGAAAGTAATCAGTAGTTTGTGATCTGGTACATACAACTTACTTTGCAAATTCAGATCTAATTACAGCTCTGATGTTAACTTACTGGGTAGCCTGCATTGTCATTTCAACCTTCTGATCTACTTGGAATTCATCAAGCAATCACACATGAAACACTCTGCTTCTGCCTTTTTCCTTCTCTGCTAGATCATGCTAAACAATAAATCATCTATGCAAAGCTTTTTGCATACACTCATCTCCACTTAATGAATAACCCCTGAGGTTATCATATACCTCTTTGTCTAGGTTAGATAAATCTTTTTCCACTTAAACAAGATCGTAGATCTTAGGTTAGGTCTGATCCAACAGATTCTCCAAAGTAGTCTCTAATTAAATATTTAAACCATGCATTAATTATGGTTACCCATACATTAAATGACTTGGATCAATCTTTAATTAACATTACATATCCCAATGAAATCAACTAAGTCGGCCAGAGATCTCAAATCTCATCATTAATCCAATTACTGTAAGTCGGCCTTCATCACTGTTTCCACTCGGCAATTTCAATGGTGCTCGGCATTGAACAACTTTTTTCTTGTCACAAGCAACTTTACTCAGCACAAGCAACTTTTCTCGGCATAAGCCAAACTTGCTCGACACAGAATAGCCAGAAAATTGTCTTTGAAAGATAAATAACTAATTACTTTGCCAGAGTTCCAACTGATCAAATACCCTTTGAATTTCCTTAACTCAACCATTCACTTGGTCTTCTTGTTAAATCTTCTTCATCAACAATAGATATGGTACTCAAACATATAGCAATAGTCTCACTAGTAAAAGGTTTGACATCAATGACAAAATGACACTTGCTTGCAATGTCACTTTCCAACACTTTCCAACACTTTTGCATGTGTGCATATGTTACACACCCAAACACTCTCAAGTGTTCAACTTTCCATCTATGGTTTGCCTATACTTCCAAAGGAATATTTTTTCGAACTTCCTTTGTAGGAATTCTATTTATCAAATAGACAATAGTTGCTACAGCTTCTCCCCAACATTCAATTGGGAGTACTTTTTCTTCATCATGCCCCTTGCCATCTCAACGATGGTCCTATTATTTCTTTCAGCCACTCAATTTTACTGTAGAGTATAATTGGTTGTTAGATCCTTCTTTATGTCATTTTTCCTACAAAAATGTAAAAAAATATTCATGGTATATTCCCCCATCTATCTGACCTTAGGACTTTAACATATTTTCCACTTTCTTTTTCATCTTGGGCTTTAAATTCTAAAAACTTATCAAAAGATTAAGATTTTTTTTTTCATAAAATACATCTATGTTCTATGGCTGAAATCATCTATGAAGGTCATAAAATAAGTACTCCCTCAAATGGAAGTGATTTTCATAGGGCCAACTAAATTAGTATGCAGCAGCTCTAATGGCGCTCTTTCCCTTTTAGAGTTACCAAAAATAAAAGGAAGCCTATGTTGCTTACCCAAAATACAAGCCTCGCACTTGCTACTAAACTCTTTTATACATTGAAAATCATCTACCATTCTTTTCTTGGAAAATAAATTTAAACTAGCATAGCCAAGATGTCCATACCTTAAATGCCATATCTTAGAGGGGTCTTCAATCACGCTCTTGAAGACTGATTGCTTTTTTATTGTTGTTCATGCTTTCTTGGGAGGTGCACTTGTTGACTGTGAAGAGAAACCAATCTCTACCTTCAATGGAAACATACGGTTCTTTGTCCTTTGGACTGCTACAATAATTTTGTTACTCCCATCCTTCTCATAAATGGTTCATTGGTCATTCTATATCAACACTTTATATCTATTTTGAGTAATTTGTCCAAAACTCATCAAATTGTGCTTTATACTAGGGGAAAAATAAACATTCAGAATTTCTTGTTTCTCACCTTTCTCATTGCAGATCATAATAGATCAATTTCCCACAACTAGAACAATTACATTGTTCCCCATTGTAATTTCAGACTTTATATTTTTATCAATGAAAGAAAAAGACTTGCATTACTAGTCACGTGGTTTCTACAACTGCTCTCTAATTATCAGACTCCAAGGCTGCCTTCTTCCCCAATATTGCACATGATGAAGGCTGTGGGATTATTTCCATCACCCACTTTGACATTAGCAATATTTTCACTTTGTTCTAATTGATCACTTTTCTTTTTCCAGCATTCACTTGCATAATGCCAAAATTTATGGTAATAATAGCACTCAATATTGCTCTTGTTCGATCTATTATTCTTCTTTCCTTCTCTAAAGGTGTTCTGAGAGCTTCTAGCTCCCTCATTGGTACCTGCTCATCCTGATCTTTCTCCTCCAGCATTTTGTTGTCCGGATTTGCCACAACCTCTTCCTCTTGAGCCTCATTTATAACTATTTCTTCCTCTCCTTCTGCCTTCCAATTGGCTTGAGATTTGAAAGTTTTCTCTTGGGAAGAATTTGTAGACCTATTAAGCCGCTACTCATGGGTTTGGAGAGAACCCATTAACTCATCAATAGTCCATGTTGAAAGATCCTTTGCCTCTTCAATGACAATAACTATTGTATCAAATCTTGAGGGAAAACTTCTCAAGATTTTCTCTACAATTCATTTCTCCTCCATGGTTTATCCATTGGTTTTCAAATGGTTTATCAAACCAGAGAGTCTTGAGATCAAATCTGAAATGGACTCACTTTCCTTCATGTGAAAACTTTCAAAATCTCTTTGAAGCATATGAAGCTTCACCAAACAAACTTTGTTAGTCCCTTTAAAACTTGTATAGAGGATATCTCAAGCTTCTTTGGAGTAATCAAGTGCTGCTATTCTGGGAAAGATTACCTCTGTCAAGGTTGTGTCAATCAATCTCAAAGCTTTTGCACATTTCCTCCTTGGCTCCTTAAACTAAGTCTTCTGATTATTTGTGAGGCAACAAACAGAGTTGGGTAAGTCACATTCACAAATACATTGACCACAAAATCCCACAAATCATTTGCAACCATTCCAGTCTTCATCTTCTTTTCCCAAATATCATAATTTTATCTATTGAAATATGGTGGCTTCCGTCAGCTCTTTCCTCCATCTCCAGCAATGTCTCCTTTGGAATAAATTCAAATACCCAGAAAAACAAATTCTCAAACTCACAAGTATTGAGGACCACTCAGCTCTCATATCATGAAAAGAATCTAGAATCACTATATATTATAAAAAATCTGATCTAAATGCTCTGTAATCATAAAATAATTAAATTCCTAAAGACAGGATAGAGCATAATAGAGCATATACAAAAAAATTTAAAACTTAGTTTCCCAATCACTAGGAATGCATAATGGAATCAAATGTAGACAACAAAACAAAGAAAGTGTTGGAGATATCCAAGATTATTCTTTCTTCTATTAAAATGCAAAAGAACTTCTACAAAAAAACAATATAAACTTGCAGCTAAGTGGGGCTACATACAAATTATCTGAAGCAATCACTGCTCGACAAGATAATCAATTTACAACTGTTGTTGCAATAAAATTATCTAATGAAATAGAGCACTAAATAAACTATTTGTTGTTGCATACAAAATAAACAACTTAACTTCTTGCATATATAATAAATAAAAATAGTAGTTCCTTTATAGAGAGTATTTTTTGTCCAAAGGAAGAATCCGATTTCAAAAATCTGATTTGAACTTATCTCTCAAAGTCCACACAAAATCTAATTTAAACTTATCTGCAAAAGTCCACAAAAAATAAGATTTAAACTTATCAATCATAAATTTGAGAAGATATCATAAAGGCTCGAGGCAGTCTAATTGTAAAATCCAACACTAAGTTGTTAATGCTCTAGTTGTAAGTGCATAATTAATTGAACCCATTTTCAATAGCATACCCATAAGAAATATCTATTTTACAAATTCAAAGGATCTATAAACAAAAATAGAGAGTGGGATCAATGATGTGAGGATGGGGATACATGAAAACAAGGGTATTTGATAGATTTTTTTTTTAATCTAGAGAGATATGTGTCGTTGATAAGAACTAAAGAGGCTCGATGGATGAATGACTATTCTGTTAAGCTCGTCTCAATTTGTGGGAAGAATTTAGTATTGTAAGATTGGAGAATTATTTTAAGTATTAATAAATATTGAAAGAGGAATTGTATATTCTGTAGCAAATATGTTTTTCTAATTTTATTGATAGATATCAAGGAATTCGTTGACTAAGTGTGAAGCTATGTTCCATAAGAAGAAGATAACTTCAGAATATATTAATTAATGTTGATAGAGTAGGGTGTAACTAAGGCTAAGGATTGATGGAAGATCAATACATGTGTGTTACTATTAAAATAATGGGAATTACTGTTGAAAATGGAAGTGTTGTATTGGATGAGGTATAAAAATATATTTTTTATTTTCTAGTTCTGTTCTGAATTTTTGTAAACAAGAATTCAAAGGTCGATGATAATAAATATATTCTAGATGTTCACCTACAAGTGTTTAACAGTAGAAATGTCAAAACAATTCAATTTGCATTTACAAACTCTTGATATATTTTTTTAATTGAGACAATAGGGAGAGGGCCCTAATTCTAATTATAGCATAAACATCAAGAAACAATACTACAACCCTACTTTGGGCCATTATAGCCGAAAGCAAGTAGAAACCCCCCTAAGAAAAAATCAATCAAAAACAAGATGAATGTTATGCTACTACTAGCTTCATTATGAGTGTAGTAACATATCATTATGAGTGTAGTAACATATCTACAGAATGTATCCATGTAAGGGTATATGTTATTCAAAATACAAGCAAAACCAATAGATTTTCTTCTCATGAGGTGCATATTGTTCAAATAATAGCAGCTATGTTGTGACAACCAAAATGACAATGAACTTTCTAAAACTATCATAATAACTAAATAGAGTAGCATTTAAAAAGTAGGACAAAAGAAAACTAGCTTAACTATCATTCAATTTAGAGTTTTTCTCCTAGTCCTTTGAGAGGCTGTTTAGATTGCTCTTCCAATATTTAGTTTCTTCTTGATGCGCTTCCTCCTCACTTTTTTTCTCCTCCTTCCTTTTCTTCACCATTTTCCTTATTATCTTTTACAATAACAACTCCACAAATAGCTTTTTCATAAGGCCATCAATAACCCTGCACAAACAAGATATAGCAGTTCTGAAATGTTTTGTAGTAATGACCAATGGGGTAGTATATTCCGCAAGGGAAGAGATTATTTTGTATAAGATTTTAAATTGATCTTGAATATTAGGGGTTTTATCATTATTTTCCAGACTAGGGGATAGAGGGATGTTCTCTATAATTTTTTTAGCAGTAGGAATAAGGGAATCATAGACCATGTTTACAATTTTCTCTAATTCACTCAAATTTACTGTAATGTCAACTAATTTTTCTTTTTCTTCATCCCCAAGATCCTCTTCTTCTTCTTCCTCTTAATAATCTCATCCTTTGTATTCTCCATTGACTTTTCCTCATCTTCCAGTTCATCATTGAAATCAGTCTCTGACATCACCTCTTCCAACATTTGTTTATGTTTTCTTTGTTTATTTAGAAAATGGGCATACCTCCTTTCACTTGAGATGATGTCATGTTTTGACTCAACATTTCAATTTCCTCAGCAGTCTCATCCTTCTTGTCCACATGAATTAAAGGACTCAATTTGCTAAAAGGGGTCTTTCTTTTCAGATGGGTAGTGTCTAACAGTGCATCTTCAAGAGGCATTTCCTTGATTGTATATTTAGCGATATTTCCCTTTTTCTTTCTGCTAGGATTTGGCCTTTCTGATAGTGGGTTACTTTCTAAAATATAATTTTTTATAAACGTTTTAGCTGACACTACATTTTGGTTTTTCTCATGTTGGAGATAAGAAAGGAGACAACTTTAGAAGGGGATCTATCGACCTCATGTTGGTAGAGGGCATAAATAAGACCCGTGGAAGCGAGGGAAACACACACTTGGTAATGCTTCTACTAAAATATGAGAAGAATAAAAATAGGATATTTATCTTATGGTCATTCCTAATGTGATTGAGGATAGGAAAGTGGTAACCATGGAAGGCAGTATACTAACCCCCAAGGGTGAAATACTTCATTACATAAAGACTAACTAAAGCATAAGGCAGGGGAGGGATAAGGAGAATCCTTCATACATATTCTCATTTGGGACCACAACCATCTTTTCTCATTTCTAATAAAATCCCTTCATATACAACTTGTAATCTCTATAACTTCTCTTCTCGACTTTATCACCTTCACATTTTAACATCATGGCTTCAGAAATCAATTCTAGAGTTATTAAGAACTTGATGCTACCAATCAATACATTTAATTGATGCCACAAGCTGTATAAATTCATTGACAAGGTTCTATTGTAATCCCTCATCACTTGGAAATATGATGTTAGCTCTGTTGTGCTAAAGGTCTCCCATAATTCACTGTTCTGCAACACCTCTCTACAATCTTTTGACTTTACAAATTTGAGAAGCCCTCCTATCATTCTCACCTTAGAAAGATTTAATTGGAGATCAAAAATGGAAATTCGAGGCCCACTCATACCAATTTCAAAATAAAACAAAAAGTAAATTTATTGAGCTTAAATAATTTGATGGAGCATCAGTGTATTAAGTTTCACATTAATAAAATAAATTGATAATAACTATCGATTATCAGAAAACATATTGATTGAGATTAGTTAATGATTGGTAATAAGACATGTCTCACATAGATTCATGTCTCTACGTGAACTATGTTTCCGTAGAGACATGTCCCTATGGGAAATATGTCTCCACACAATTGTATATATAATGATCAATAAAAGTATCTTATGTGGTACATAAATCTATAAATGCTAAGCAAGACACAACAATATATACATTAAGTTTATTGG
>MU223813.1:594776-610166 GCA_018584345.1 Thuja plicata | reverse complement strand
TGTAAAATATTAATCCTTCGAACTAAAAACAACATGTTCAATTCTAATGGCAGATGGTCAAAAATTAATCTTGTATAATATGGGCCACAGGCTCCATTTATGGAATAATTATAGTCATTCATAATGACAAACAATGCAAAAACAAGCCCGAATGGAGATAGTGACCTAAAATGCACATGTGTCGCTACCCAGGACTAGGAGGTAAACTGGATCTTTGCTAGAAAATATAGGCTAGAATGTTTTTGAAAAAGTTGATGTAAGTATTTCTCTAAGCTTGTATATTCATACTCTATTAATAGAATATACTTTGAAGTCTTTTTAATATAGAACCTTGCATGACATAGCTAGTTACTTTTTCTTCTAATTGTAATTTTATAGGCATGTGTCATGGCTCTCTTTCTCAATATTTATTAAAAAAAAAGTACTTGAAATGAAATAGATATATCAACTTGTTCTTTATTCTCTCTTATCTTTTTTGAAAGTGATATCTAATAAGTTTGTCTACCAATAAAAAGAATTTACTTATGCTTAATTTCTAATTGATTAATATATTTTCATATATTTCATATCTAATAGAAAAGAATTCACAATTTAGATTCCTATATATCTGAATACACTATCTAAATTATTTTATGATGCCTTTTTAAAGCCATATTTGGAAATAATTAAGGAGTCCCAAAACTATCTACCACTTTCAACATCCTATGAAACTCATCCCTTGCCTCAATTACATGATCTCTCTTGCATTGTTGTCTACCTATAATATAAGACCTTGATTAGTGTGGAATTAAAAAGAACAACGATAAAAAAAACATTTGCTATTTACAATCTCGAAAAATCAAATAGTTTCAAAAGGTTCTGGAAACAAACTTGTGCAACCATCATAAAGCTGTGAAAAATTTGGGGTTTCCAATCAAATACATGAAAATTTGAAACGGTTATAATTTTTTTTTTTTTTTTTTGTCAACAAACAACCATATCAAGTAAATTATATATTTTCGACAAACAAAACAAGCTTCATCTAACGTGATTCCTAGGGTTTCAATATAAATTTTCCGAACAAATAATACTGTTTCGATAAGCTCTAGGATCTCTATGTTTCAAGAATTGACAGCAGGAGACAAATTGACGATTCAGCACCTCGCAGCCCCTGCATCATTTCATTTCATTTACTTGTCGATATGTACACTAACTAGCTCAAACAAATCTATACTATATGTCTGTTATAACAAGCACTCATCAAACACATTCAGGCGAAACATATTTTCTAATATTAGATTTTTCTTCTCCAAATAGGATCGAAACTCTTTAATGTTAAGTTCCATTCTCCCGTTTTACTTGGTCGGTGCCCTCTATTAACCAATTCATGCGATTTTTAAACTCCACTCTTGTCTTTTAACCTTGGTAGGCAGATCAAAATTTCCTTGCTTTCCTTGTTTTCCTTTTGGGGAGCAAGATTTAATAGTTTTTCATAGAGACCATCCATCCAGTGCCAACTCATGGCCTTCTAAATCTAAATCATCAATTGCAATTTTTTATATTTTGCAAGGAAAGATGACGAAGGCCATGGCGATTCTGATTTGTTGTGTAGTGCTGATGAGTATGTATAATGTGCAGGTAATGAGTATGCATAATGTGCAGGAGGGAGGTGCAGTTTGTCGCAATATGTATGAGGCCTTCAGTAGGGTATCCCCTTGTGTTTCAAATGGAAGAATGACGAAGAAGCCTAATGGCCGTTGTTGCAGGGGCGTCAGGAAAATGCGCCTACCTTGCTTTTGCAAAATTTTCAGGTCTTCACATTCTTGTCACCTTATTGATTACTATATTCATCACTGCCGTATGCATGTTCCTCCGTCCTTCAAATGTTCAATCCCTTCAAATGTTTAATAGTTTCCAAAAGCGTTTAATTGGGATCTGCTTTGAAGAATATTCACATTCGCTAAATTATCTCCTATTCAATTACTTTTAATGATGTATTGGACCGCCTCTACTAACAATATTTATTGAGATATTGGAGACGTTATGGGCAAAATTGAAATCTTGCCCTGCTATTTTCTAATATTGGAATTTAACATATTTTGATGATGTATTGAGCCGGTTCTATTATTACTAATATAAATTCTGAAATTTACACCTCTTCATTACAAAAAAAAATTATTTCAGATCTTTTTTCAGAATTTTTCAATTAATTAATCCAAATGAAAGCATTTCTTATATTGGAAACTTTAATGAGCATAATACATTAATTTTAATATTTGTGATCTGTTTAGAAATTTGTAAATTTCTATATGTAAAGTTTTTAATGTCTAAACACTTATTATTGAAAATTAAATAATAACTATTCAAGTTAGATAAATTGTTTTATTAAATGTACAATCTTCTTAAATTCATAATAGTTAATTGTATATTTAATATAACAATTTCTATAATTTATATGTATAAAAAAAAATACATAAATAAATATATATCAAATTTGTATTTTCTATTATTCGTATTTTTTTCCCTACATTTTAATTTGGAAAAATGTATATTTACACTAAAACAACAAAAAAAAAAACCTTCTAAATTAACAACTCCTTTCAAATGGAAAATGGTAATTAATCTAACACCCTGTGACTTGAAAAAATTGAATCAGGTTGACATTTACACTATATGAAAAGAGATATATTTAATTGCCTTGATATTAATTAACCAAGCTTCCTGTATCATTCGTCCACCTTGGATTGATTCATCTCTTATCCCCGCTATCTCTGCATCACAGCACTATCAAGAGCCTTGCATCATACCTTCTCCTCAAATTGATCCCTTTGTTTCTTTTGTCCCGTCTATGACCTCCTTGCCTTTATCCACATCACTCCTCCCCATATCCACCTCACTCCTTTCCCACTCGCCTTTGCATATTTTTTGTTCTTCTCCCTCTTCCTTTGTCCAAGCTCCTTCACCTTCTATTACTAACGTATCTCATCGCATGTCCCTTTCATGCATCCTTTGGGCTGTCGGAGGCTCACCTCATGCATCTCCCCTCCCATCTTCTCCCCCTACTCCCGCTTCATTACCCTCTCCTCAATCCAACCAGCCCCTTTCACTTTCCACTTCTCTTTCCACTACACTTGTCGTTGTTCTCTATATTCCAACAACTACTCATAGTCTGCAAACCCTTCAATCAGGAGATCATATGGCAGGTTTAGTAGACAATCTACTTTTAATCAAACCATCTCTTCAAGTAGTTTCATAGGTGGAAGATATTGCTAAGGAAGACAATGTTATTTTGAATGAGTAGATCACTAATTCTATTATAGATTGTTTTGATACCTCTCTGACATGGTTAACATGCAAGGATGAAATTCTTAAGACCAAAAATCCTTATGAGATGCTATTTCTAGATGTGGATTTATCTCTATAAGAGGTTCCCATTGTATTTTCACCTTCTACGGATGGTATTATTAATAAGAATATTCAATCTTCATCTTGTTCCATCTTCCAATCTCCTTCCTCAAAATTGTCCCCTACTTCATCTACTAAACAGAGAGGGAGACCTTCAAGTGTATCTAAACTTAGGGATGAGATTAATGTTGGGATTCAAAAAACATTACTCCCTTCATTAACTATCCACGGGAATGAGAAAATGAAAGTATCTTTCAGCCCTCCTATTGTGAGGTCTGCTAAGGTGAAAATAAGTCTCTAGCTTGAGTATGTTGGAGGATAGAAACCAGTAAATGCTCAAGACAAGAGGGGAGCTGAGACTTCCCCTCTAGAGCCATGAGAGTTCTTTCCTAGAATGTTAGGGGCTTAAACTCCCCTAACAAGAAGAAACTCATCATGATTCAACTATTTAATTCTAAATTTGATATTATTCTCCTCCAAGAAACTAAATTATCTATTGAAGTTGCCATAAAAAAATTTTACTTCCTGGAAGTTGGGTAATTTCTGGGCCTCTCCCTCTAATGGTGCCTCAGGGAATCTTGCATTTTTATGGGGTCCACTCAAGGTAACTTTGGAACAAATTTTATCTGGTAAATATTGGATGCTCTCTCTCGTTGAGAGTTTCTCTTCTAAATTATTCTTTTGGTTGTTTAATATTTATGGTCCTATTCCCATCATTAAAAAAACCAAGCTATGGACCTTTATGGGTGATTTGATATAGGCACTCCAGGGGGAGTTGATCATCTTGGGAGGGACTTTAATGTTGTCCTTAATAATCATGAGAAATGTGGTAGGATTAATCTTTCTCAAAAGGTGATGATGGACTTTAATCAATTTATTTATGATAATGATTTCATGGACGTCTCTCCCAAGGTTTGAAAATTTACCCGGAGAAATCATCACATGGATTTTTGTAATATTGCAGAGCAGTTGGATTGTTTTCTTATTTCTTATTTATGGATTCAGAGTGAAATAGACTACCACTCACTCATTTTACCTATCTCTAGTTATGATCACTTTTCTATTATGTTGTATTTATGAGAATCCTCTTCTTTTGAAAAAGGTACCTTCACGATTGAGCCAGTGTGGTTCTGACTGCATCATTTTATTCCTTTGTTGAAACAATGGTGGCTAAACTCTCCATATATGAAAGGCACCTAAATATTTAGAATGGTAAAAAAATTGTAGTTATTAAAAAATTAAGATCAAAGATTGGAACATTAATACCCTTAAAAATATTTTTTAGGAGAAAACTAGATTGCAGTCAGAATTGCTAATAGTTAATGACTTTATTATTCACAATGGAATGGATGCCCAATATTTTGCACTAAAAAAGGATCTCATATGTTCTCTAGAGGAAGTAATTTCCCAGAGAGGAGATTTACTGGAAACAAATATCTTGAGAAACTTGGCTTGCAGATTGTTTACATTGAATCCTCTAGTGAGAAATTAGAAGATGAAAATGACATTGTTGATGAGGGTCTTTCCTTCTTCTAAAATTTTCTAACCAAGTTGTTGATTCCTTTTTATGCTGGAATGATTAGACAACAACCTTTCCAATTTATGACTGGGATCTTATACAGAAGCAACCTCCAACTATTTGTTAATATAATGAAAAGGACCAACTATCAAGTATTCCTACCATACTTCTACACTTTTGGCTCTGCTAAACCAAGGGGTGACACCCTTTAACCCCATAAAATATTCCTTAAGATGTTAATCAAGTAGGGAATCTCACAGAAGCCCAACATATCTGGGAGATGCTAGATAAGTGGCTTATTATCCATTGAACGTTGACCTTGAAATGGAGCATGAGGTGAATCAAGCATAAAAAACTTATAAAGATATAAGATTGATTGGAATTTGTGTTTGTATTTGTAGAAACATAACCAAATACACACTAGCCATGCAACAATACTTACTAGCTTATGATCAGTCCCTTATTCATTGGGCTAACTCTCAACATAGATATAATATGAAGAAGTTATTTACTATCAAAGATTCTAGGCCATAAACACAATTATCCCACACCCATAGTACTTATGAAATCCTACTGCATACTCCGATGAAAACTCTAAAACAACTACATACACACAGATAAAATCTATGCTAATGATTTGGAAAATTCATACTCATCAAATGAACACCACATGAGGGATTGGAAATGAGATCTTTGTATTAAGTATAGAGAATCACACTGCTGCTTGCAAAATGTATTCAAAGATTAAACACCTAAATAAAAGTTATAGACCTTAAACTTTATTTCTGAATTTATTGAACCATGTGAATTAATGTTGAATAGATCACTCTGGTAAAATAAATATTGTCCACATAAATGCATGTTTTTAGTTCTTTCTCATCACCCAATTTCATTCTGAAAAGCAAGGTGTAGAGCTGGTGATTATGTAGGAAGCTGTAAAGGAGGTATTTCGATCATTTTCAAAGAAAAAATATAAGTGATCTAATTCTACTTTGTTGTAAGTGAAAATCTTGATTACACTATTTCTATTTCTATTTCTATGCATTGTTTCGGTCATGAGCCAAGAAGTTTCCACAAGTTCTGGTACTTTTGTAAACACCCCATTTAAGTTTTACTATAAAGAATTTGTTAACTTATTACCCAAGTCAATAAACAGTCAGCCTAAAAATGAATTTGAATGGAAAGATGCAAGTAGTATGTGTCAAAACCGTGAGGCACCTTCTCCTGGCTGGTCATTGTTCAATTAATTTTTCAACAATAGGGATAAAGAGCCACATATTTAAAATCCTTGGGAGTTAAATTTGGCTAGGCTCATTATACCAGATGTCTTTGTAGATGTTGAATTTATCAAGGAATTAGCCAAAACATATTGTCTAGTTACTAGGGTATATCTAAAAGGTAGACAAAAGACCCTTAGTTTTGCTAAATAGAAGGACTTTCAGGGATGCATTTTAGATTTTAGGAGCTATATGCAAAGAGATAGACTTTGATAAATAAATAAAAAGATTATCATGCTCATCAAGAGGTGTTGAAATGAACTACAATTCCTAGGTACATGCCTATGTCAGAATGAATTTAGAATAACTGAGAGAGGGTGAATCAGTTATGCTTAGGTCTAGATGTACCAATTGAAACTTTATATCACTTTAAACAACTCAGATTTGCTCGGTAGAGATAGCATAAGTCAACAAAATAAATATGCAGTTTACTGTTCAAATACAATCAGCTTGTAGAAAATTAATAGTAAAACACAACATAAACATTCACACAAGTTGATACCAATATTTAACATGGAATCCCAAGTTGGGAAAAACCACTAGGTAACATGTTACCAAGTTTTCACTCTTCTGAAGTGAGCTCTACTAGGAGTCAACCCTCTTAAAGGTTACAAAACACATTGCTAAATGTGATCTGGTTAAAGGATTTAATCACCCTGTTAGGAGTGGCCTTGTTATAGGTCTTAGAACATTCCACCTGAATGTCACCTTGCTCAAAGGATTTATACAGTGACTGTTAGGTCAACCTGGTTAAAGGATTTTGACTAATACAATGGTTAGAAAGTTATCAGCAGGTGTGATCTGATACATACAACTTACTTTACAAATCTAGATCCAATTCATCTCTTATGCTAATTTACTGAGTGGCCTCCATTCTCATGTCAAACTTCAGATCTTCTTTGAAACCCATCAAGCAATCACTTTCATAACTTTCTGCTTCTCTGTTCAGCCTTCTCTGCTAGATCATGCCAATCATCCAATTAACTATGCATTTCTCTTGCATACACTTTTCTCATACATACATCTTGAATAACCCCTTGAGGTTATCTTATACTCTTCATCTAGGTAAAATAAAACTTTTCTGCTTAATCAAGATCATAGATCTTAGGTTAGGTCAGATCCAATAGATCTTTCCATCATTTACATTTAATTTACTTCTCCAAAGTAATCATTAATTAGATCTTGGATCCATGCATTAATTACGGTTACCCATGCATTTAAATAGTGTGGACCAATCATTATTATCTTTAATTAACTTTACATATCTCAATAAATTTAATTATGTCGGCCAGAGATCTCTAATCTCAACAATTACCAAATTACTGCTACTCGGCCAACACTGTGTTCTTCCACTCAGTCATAACTTTTTTCCTTGGCAAGTAAATGGTGCTTGGTTGATACTAAGAAATTATTCTCCGCATACACTTGTGCTCAGTTGACACAAACTTCACTTGACATATACTTTTCCCATTAAATTGACATCTTGACTTAGTGTAATGGATAAACAACACATTAATTTGCCAATATGCCAACTGATCAAGTACCCTTGTAATTTCTCATAACTCAACTATTTCACTTGGTCTTCTTGTTATACTTTCCTTCAAATCTTCTTCAACAATAAATAGATATGGTACTTAAATAGATAGAAATAGTCTCACAAGTTAAGGTTTGAGATCAATGAAAAAACAAAAATTGTTTACATTGTAGGTTTCCAACAATCTCCCTCTTTGGTATTGATGGAAACACTAAACAACAAAACAATAATTTTACAAATATAGTTACCATACAATCCAAAAAGTATTCCTGTGTTAATTGATATGAACAAATCTTCATTAATATCTTTAGCTTCATTCTGATTCTCATCTTGTAAAATATTTCTCCCTCTGTGTTTGTAATCACACTAAAATCTTTCTATTTCTGTTCAAGTGTAGACTCTCTCTTTCAGTAAACTCTCCACTTTTCTCTAAGTATAGTAAATTCTCCCTCTTTTGGTAAACTCTCCCTCTTTGACAACAATGCCAAAGATGTTGACATCTTTATCATGCAAATTATTATGTTCTAACTCAGTTTCATCTTGCTTAGGACTGATCCTCTTTTCTATCCTTGTCTGTCTTTCACAGCTTTAGGCAACATCCTAAAGTATGACTTCCTATGCATCAATGTGTCAAATATTCTGAATATAACATTTGATGAAACAGTTCCATTCTGAACTAATTATCCTTAGTTAGGGGAATCACCCCTAATGCACCTCATAGATACTCATGAGAATCCTTGGGTAGTGCTTTTGTAAATATGTCTGCTATCTGTTCCTTAGTATGCACAAATTCCAGCCTCACTTCCTTGTTTTGAACTAGTTCTCTCAAGTAATGATACTTGATAGCTATATGCTTTTTCTTAGAGTGAATCATAGGGTTCTTAGAAATATTGATGACACTAAGTTATCACAATATATAACAGTTGGTTCTGTGATCACTTCTTTCATACCTTTCAGTACTATCTTCAACCACACAATATTAGAGTGGTTAACTACTATTGCCACATACTCGACCTCAGCTGTAGATTGTGAGGTGCATTTCTATTTCTTTCTTGTCCATGAAATCAATATCTTTTCTAGAATAAATGCACCACCTGTGTTTCTTTTCCTATCATCCACATTTCCAGCCCAATTAGATTCAGTGTAAACTCTGAGCTCAAAATTATCATTCTTTTTGTAATACATACCATATTCAACTGTTCCTTTCAAATATCTCAAAATTCTTTTTACTGCCATCATATGAGTTTCTTTGGGTTTAGCAGAAATTCTTGCAACAATTCTAACAGCCAGAGCAATATTAGGTCTGTTGTGTACAACCTATTGCAACTTTCCAATCATTGACCTATAAAGGGTTTGATTCACTTCTTTTGTATCATCATTTTTTGTTAACTTCTATCTAGTAGCTATGGGTTTACTCGCTGGTTTTGATTCTTCCATTCCAAAAGTTTTTAGTATCTCCTGGACATATTTTGATGAATAATATAGATACCATTCTTCATTTGATATATTTGTAAGCCAACAAAGAATTTGATTTCACCAAACATAGACATCTCCAATTCAGTTTGCATCTATTTTGCAAATATTTGGCATAACACATCTTTTCCACCAAATATAAACTCATTAACAAAAATTTCAGCTAATAAATTACCTTTATTTTGTTCTGTCTTCAAATACAGATTGTTGTTGTCATTGGTTCTTGCAAATCCAATCTTTATCAAGTAATTGTGAAATCTTTCATACCATTCTCTTGGT
This sequence comes from Thuja plicata, assembly GCA_018584345.1. Lineage (NCBI taxonomy): Eukaryota > Viridiplantae > Streptophyta > Pinopsida > Cupressales > Cupressaceae > Thuja > Thuja plicata. The sequence goes on along the minus strand of MU223813.1, from coordinate 600,700 downwards.
GCTCTCTTCAGTCCATATAGTGCCTTGTGTAATCTACAAACCATGTTCACCTTGCTTGGTTCAACAAATCCATCAGCTTGTTCAATGTACACTTCTTCTTCTAATATTCCATTTAGAAATATCAACTTTACATCCATCTGATAAACTTAAAAACCTTTTTAGGTTGCATGTGCAAGTAAGGTTCTGACTGCTTCCAATCTAACAACTGGGGTGAATGTTTCTCCATAATCAATTACTTCCTCTTCTGCATAACCCTTTCATACCAGTCTATCTTTATTCCTTGTTACTTCTCCATGTTTGTTCAGTTTATTTTTGAATACCCACTTAGTCCCAATTACTTTTTTTTCATTCAACCTAGGTACAAGTGTCCAAGTCTTATTCTTCTCAATCTGTTCAATCTCTTCATTCATGGCTTGTATCCAGTCTTCATTTTCTAAGGCATCTTTTACAGTTTTAGGCTCAAAATTACATAACAAGCATGTATTGTCTGTCAGCTTACTTCATGTCATAACTACATAATACTTTGATCCTATGATTTGATCAGGTTTGTGGTGTCTCCTTACATACTTATCTAGACTAGTTTCTTTCTTTGCTTTGGATTTCAATGTTTTTGAATTCAATTTAGGTTGATTTCGTGTCTCGGCATCTTCATTAGATAGCTCGGCAATTGCCTCCTATTGTCTGGGAACCTCATTATGTGACTCGGCAGGTGCTAGCTATTGCTCAAAAACCTCATTCTTAGGTTCAGGTAGTACATTAGAATCTTCCTCATCTAGATAGACAAATGATTTGTAACTTTCAGGTTCCTGTGTGCTTCTTGCTTCATTTCTTTCTACATATTCATGAATTCTAACATTTTCACTTTCCACAATTTTTTTGGTGTTAGAATTCAAACACTTGTATGCTTTACTTTTAGTTGAATATCCAAGAAATATGTCTTTCTCACCTTTAACATCAACTTTTCCATTTCTTTTATCCTTTAGTATAAAACATTTGCTTCCAAAAAACTTTAAAATACCTTACATTAGGTGCATATCCATACCATAGCGCATAAGGTGTAGCATTAGTACATTTCTTGACTTGTACTCTATTCAGGGTATAGACTATTGTACTTACAGCTTCTCTCCAATATTTTTGTGCAACATTCTTATCCATCATTATTATTCTGGCACAGTCCATGATAGATCTATTTCTTCTTTTATAAATATCATTCTGTGGTGGTGTCCTAGGTGTGGAAATATGTCTTTTTATACCTCCGTCATTGTAGAACATGTTAAACTCATTAAAAATAAACTCACCTTCTCCATCAGATCTCAAACATTTCAAAATTTAGCCTATCTGCTTTTCAACTTTAGCCAAGTACTAGTTAAATAACTGGAATGCATCATATTTTTCCTTAAGAAACATATCAATCATCATTCTAGAGTAATCATCAACAAATAGAATAAAATATATATCTCTAGAGTAACTTTTCTCACCAATGGGACCACAAAGGTCAGTATGAACCAATTCCATAATTTCCTCAGAAGTATGAGTCTTGATTTTGAAACTAGATTTAGTCATTCTTCCAAATTGACATTGCTAGCACATTGCATTCTCAGGTTTCTTTAACTTAGGTAGCCCCCTGACCTTTTTCAATTTGCTTATGCTTACCAAGTTATCAAAGTTTACATGACACAACCTTTTATGCCATATTCAAACATCATTATATTGTGTAAACAGTCATGTCTCATTAGATAAGTCTAAATAGAACAAGTTACCTTTTGTTTTTTCTCTACTTCCCACTAGTTCTCCAGTGGCATCATAGATTTTTGCCTTCTTGTGATGGAATTCAAATCTATAACCAGAAGTATTCAGCTGTGCAACACTCAATAAATTATAGTTAAGATCATCAACCCAATATACATTATCACATCTGATCTTTTCAGTCAAGTTAATTGATCCTTTCTCTTTAACAAGACATGGTGCATCATTACAAAATTTAACATAACCTCCATTGCACTTATCTAATGTTTCAAATTTATCCTTGTCACAAGTCATCTGATGTGAATAGCCACTATCAATAATCCAACGGTCACCTTTACTGATATAAGAAATTAGTGTAGTTTTGTCATCATCATCAAAATCATCTTTCATAGCAATATACACAGCCTCTATATCATTTTCATAAAAATTATCAGCCACTAACAGAAGCTTCTTTGGCTATATAGCAAGATTTCTTACCTTTGTCTTTGTAATCCTTATACTTTCTGCAGTCTCGGTCATCCTTTTTGTATTTGTACTTTTTGTCCCTTCTTTCATGTTTTTCATTCTTATCAGGACATCTAGCAGCAATATGACCAACTTTGTTACATGAGAAATAAATAATAGGAAGTTTACATTTGAATCTTTGTTTTCCTCTAGATAGTCTTCCTACCATAAGTGCCTCAAGTTCTTCTAGATCATAATCTGTAGTGTCATTGTCACTGTTTACACATTTCTTTGCTTTCTTTGATTTGTTAAACATGAATTGGGATCTGAATGCAAAATCAATAGCTTGTGGAGTGTAGTTATCAAAATTTGACGTCTCAAATGCAGTAAGTCTTCCTACTAGACCTTCTAAATTCAAATTGTTACTAGCAATACATATTAATTCTCAAATTGTCAAGACTCTGATAGCATATACAGGATGAAGATTTGTTAGTACCTTTCTCATAATGACATTATCATTAATGGCTCCATTAGCTCCTGTAATAGCATTCATAACTTCTTTTATCCTACCATAATATTGAGCTATATTTTCTCCTTCTTTCATTTTCATTTCATCAAACTTAATTCTTAAACTTTCAGATTTAGCTCTCAGCACATGTGTATCTCCTCCATAGATGGTTTCTAGGGTATCCCACATCTGCTTTGTATTTGTACAGTTCTTTATGTCTTCAAATTAAGGATAGCTCAGGGATGATGTGATCTCCAACATTTCTTGATTGTGTTCATGCTTTTATCTTAATTGTTCAGCGGTGAGAGGTGTTGTTGGGACTACATAATCATGTTCAATATATCACTTAGCATCATCACCAATACTATCCAGATGCAATTTCATCAAACTCTGTCATGCAGGTAAGTTATCTTTGTTCAACTTTGGTACCTCCTTTTCATACATTTTGATCTTTTGCTACAAGTACATTTAAACTATTTTCAAGAGACCAAAGCTTTGATACCAATTGTTAGAATAAATTTAGAGTAACTGAGAGGGGGGTGAATCAATTTTCTTCAGGTCTAGATCTACCAATTGAGACTTTATAGCACTTTAAACAACTCAAATCTTCTCGGTAGTAATAACATAAGTCAACAACATAAATATGTAGTTTATTGTTCAAATGTAATCACCTTGTAGAAACTTAATAGTAAAACACAACATAAACATTCACACACGTTTACACCAGTATTTAACATGGAAACCCAAATTGGGAAAAACCACCAATAACATGCTACCAAGTTTTCACTCTTTTGAAGTGAGCTCGACTAGGAGCAAACCCTGTTAAAGGTTACAAAACACATAGCTAAATATGACCTGGTGAAAGGATTTAATCACCCTGTCAGGAGTGGCCTTGTTAGAGGTCTTAGAACATTCCACATGAATGTCACCTTGCTTAAAGGATTTATACAATGACTGTTAGGTCAACTTGGTTAAAGGATTTTGACTGATACAATGGTTAGAAACTAATCAACAGGTGTGATTTGATACATACAACTTACTTTGTAAATCCAGATCCAATTCAGCTCTTATGCTAATTTAATAACTGGCCTCCATTCTCATTTCAATCTTTAGATCTTCTTGGAAACACATCAATCAATCACTTTTGCAACTCTTTCCTTCTTTGTTCAGCCTTCTTTGCTAGATCATGCCAATCAGTCAATTAGCCATGCAATTCTCTTACATACACTTTTCTCATACATACATCTTGAATAACCCCTTGAGGTTATCTTATACCTCTTCATCTAGGTAAAATAAATCTTTTCCACTTAATCAAGATCATAGATCTTAGGTTAGGTCAGATCCAACAGATCTTTCCATCATTTACATTTAATTTACTTCTCCAAAGTAATCATTAATTAAATCTTGGATCCATGCATTAATTACGGTTACCCATGCATTTAAATAGTGTAGACCAATCATGCTTATCTTTAATTAACTTTACATATCTAAATAAATTCAATTATGTCGGCCAAAGATCTCTAATCTCAATAATTACGAAATTACTGTTGCTCGGCCAACACTATGTTCTTCCACTCGGTCATCACATTTTTCCTCGGCAATTTACTGGCACTTGGTAGATACTAAGAAATTATGCTCGGCATACATTGGTGCTTGGTCAACACAAACTTCACTCGACATATACTGTTCCCATTAAATAGACATCTTGACTTAGTGTAATGGATAAACGACACATTACTTTGCCAATGTGCCAACTTATCAAGTACCCTTGTAATTTCTCATAACTCAACCATTTCACTCAGTCTTGTTGTTATCCTTGCCTTCAAATCTTCTTCAACAATCAATAGATATGGTACTCAAATAGATAGAAATAGTCTCACCAGTTAAGGTTTGACATCAATGAAAAAACAACAATTGTTTATATTGTAGCTTTCCAACAGCCTAGAGGGCCAGATAGGAAAATTGATCCTATACCAAATAATGTGACAAAGTTGTTTAATTCTAAGCATTCTCATAATTATATGGCCTACATAGTGTATGGGTTGTGTAAGGTTTTAGGCTTTAATTGTGAAACTAAGGTTCCAAAAGACCTTTTGATGATGGACATGGAAATTCAGAACATTGAGATTAACACTTACTATGACTTAATGGGATATTTAATGGTTAAGGCTCTACATGAGGGTTTAGTGGAAGTAAAAAATATTCCAAAAGTGATAAACTTTAAGTTCAATCTTATGCCATCTTATTCTCTTGTATAATGGTGAATCTACGGATCACATACTTACTTTAATAAAAGAGGATAAATTTTGTGAATCACTACCTGTGTAATTATAGAATAGGGTTTAGGATATGAGTTATACTTCATCTTGCTTTCTTAATGTTGAAAATTGGATTGTATCTCCAATCATGGACTATGTTCATTTAAAGAGGGAAATATTGGATGTTGTGGTTAGAATTATTGAGGCCCTATCAAATTATTCCTAAATAACCTATTACTCATAATTGGGGAGACTTTTTCTTCTTTGATGAGTTTACAGTACTCATGCTTTATGGTTTTCTTAAATCACCTCACATTCTCCCCATTTTTGTAACTCATAGGATTGTTGTGATTGAATTCTTGTGGAATTTAGGTTTAGTTGATAAGGACTACTTGGTGAAGAAGAGAAAAGACAAATTCTTTGTTATATTATGGAATGTGTTATATTTTTCAATAGGAAAGAAATTTTTTGAAGAGCTTAACAATTTCCTTCAACAATACATAATGGTAACAAAACCTAAAATATTATGTGATCTAGAATTATTTATCAAAATAGAATTTGGAAACATGATCAGTTGGGCGAAAATTCCCCTCACATGAACCACTTGTTGATGAAGATATAATGAGGAATTTTACCTTGGAGTCTGAGATACAAACTCATAGAGGCAAGTGGAATGATTTGGTAATGTGTGAAGATAGTGTTGGAATATGGAGAGATTCATGGCATAACTTCTCTAGTTTTCAAAGAGATTAAGTTAAGGAGAAAGGTTAGATGAGTTATATAGTTTATCATTGAGGTAAAATAGTAAAATGAGAAAAAGTATTAACTATCAGAGAGAAGGTGTTGGAATAATGATCTATTTGTCATCAGTGAATGCACTTAGTGAAAACACTTATTCAATTTTGAAAGCTTACCGAGCTCATCACTCAGTCCACAGCCTATACCGAGCATTCAGTAAAGCTCACCGA